>JANHAO010026639.1:0-11037 GCA_026873985.1 Saraca asoca | reverse complement strand
CCCTTTTTTTCATTTTTAATACAGAAAAAAGTCCAAAGTACGGAAGCACAGTTTTAATCAATCCCCCCAAAAGAAAACGCTCTCTCTTTTTTTTTTTTTTTTTGGGGGGGGGGGGATAGAAAGCTAATACAATTTTAATAAACAAAAAATGAACCTGAGCAAATGAATAGAGTCTCCAGACATAGTAAGTATGTTCCTTTGAGCCAAGCTCAAACAAGAAATTGAAAAGAGGATTGCCACGACCCCTCTCCATTATGGCTTGTTCAAAAGCACATCCCCCATCAAGAACATATAAAGCCATTGTATCAATAATGTGCCTCAGATGTTCATCCTCAGGCGGTGTGACCATTATATCAGGAACATTAGGAGTAAGAACCTAGCAACAAATTAAAGCATTAACAAGACTTACAAGTTCATAGCAAGATTCAAGTGTAGGAATAATACATGGCACTAGCAGAAGAGTCTGTCAGCATATCTATTGTTTGGAAGTAAAAGGCATTTAAACCAGTTCAAATGAATAACAAATAAAAATGCATGATATTAAGGTTGCATGAAAAATAGAATGCTACGTCTATGCATGTTTGTTTCAAAGGGGTATATCGCAAATACACATCTATTTGATAATTCCACAAATTCATTCTATTTTAATAATGATCTCCGGTCTCTGCTCACATGATACTACAAGACATTGGTTTAACAGATAACTCACCAGTTCAGAGTTCTGGTTCGGCACAGAAGTTACGGGCGGACCCGATGGACCAGACAAGATCACAGTGGCACCCTGCCAGTCACAAAGTGTAAAAATTACAACATTCATTTAGATTATTACATTGGAATGTGTAAAATAAATATTGTCCTTTCCAATGTTTTCATCATGCTTAAAGGGGAAAATACACAAGCCCAATAGACAACACATGAAAGTATATATTTTATTTTATTTTATTTTTTATTTCTTCTATAACAAGGGGGGCAGAGGAAGATGATAACAATATTACCTCCTTACTCCTGATGGCCATATGCCCTGGTGGGGGTGCAGGTAGTGCTTGAGATGGGAGGGCCACAGACTTTCCCCATCCAATTTTCAATTCATACTCATAAACCACAACTCCTGCACCAAAAAAAAAAAAAAAACGTTTTCAACAGTTCAGTATGTCAGTTTGTCATATCCATAATTCAATGTGTTTCTGAGGCAAACACTGTATAGTAGCATATATATAAAAAAGCTAATCATTTAATTATAAATGTGAGTGATTCCACCCAAAGGTACTGGTGGTAAAGAGGACTAGTTGGGAGAAGTTGAGCGAGCAGCTCAGGGGTAGCTCGCCAAGAAGAACTTGCAACAGGCAACAACTTGCAAGCATTTCGCCAAGCACAGATCCACAAACCTAAATAGTAGCATTCGCAAATACAACTCCAAAAGTCTTCAGCCAAATATATCTGAGTTGCTCACTCCACCTCCCAGTAGTTCTCCTTGGCACACCCCACAGCTCCCAGAAGTCTTTTGCAAGCTCCCAACCAGTGTCTATCACCAACACCTCCTGGTTGGACTTATGTAGAAGACTACCACCAACACCACGGATTGAGAGTTCACAGAAATATGACACCCTTGGTCACATGCACACGATCCAATATCCACTAACTAACTCACAAGTTGTGCTTATTGCAGCCATACAGAAAAACCAAACTCTGATCAGAACACCTCATAGAAGAGATACACCACCTTACTACTCTAGAGGCACAAAAAAACAAAAACAAAACACATAACACCAAAGAAAACTGACACACTCAAATAAGAATTCCAAAGGCCAGAACCAGCACCAGTTGTGATATAGCATGACTTCTCCAACCTCTTGACATGACCCATAAAAAAATCGAACCCGTTCAGGTCTGCCCAGACCACATTCATGTCATACAGTCCAAAAACAACACCAAATTGTGTCAAATACAGCAAATCCAGCCTACTCAATATTAGAGAGTAACTGGTTGAGCCAAAGGAGTTCCAAAATCCTCCAAATCATGGTCAGAAGTAAGGAAACACTGAAATTCACCAAAAAGAAAATCACAGTACCAGCCAAAAGTTCCAAACAGAACTTGGTAACACAAATCAACCGAATCTGGTACAGACAGTATCAAAAAGTTACTCAGTCGCCAAAGATTGTGCCAACAGTTCCTTGTGCCAGTCACTAGAAAAATTGCTATTGTGTTGCGCTACCGTAGAACTGCACAGTATCAATGCTACAATAACAGTGCAGAACAGCATGAAGATTCGACTGCCCAAATTTCTCTAGAATACGCAATGACTATTACACCCTTTACTTTTGGCCTACCACTAGTATGCCCATACTAGTTTCATAATTACTAAACTCTACCCTTTAACACAGGTAGAAAAATTAAAGCAACAATCCTATCTTATCTGTTCACCATCTATGCTTCCTGAAATAGATTTTAAGAAACCAAGTTGAAATACCTTATCTCGATATTATAAACAGGTCTAGATAAAAACAACTGAAAGAAAACAAGCAGATATGACGGGACCCTAGCCTCCAGGCACTTCAGTCCGGGTGACTGACTACCTAGGTGTCTTTAACTGATCCCTGATGACATGTCATATGAACCCCAGGGAAGTGCCGAACCTTGGTCCAACTTGCCAGGCCGAACCAAACCTATCTTCATGACCAAGACACTTGCAGCTAATAGTGGTTCCTATTTAGAATTTAGAAGTCAAAACGATACCATTTTTTACCTCCACTTAATAACATCCAACTTCAAAAGGTATCTTCTGCATCAAAAATTATAGTGTAACAAGGAGAAAACACCTAGAATTTCAAGAAAAAAATGAACTGACAACTCTGCATGCCACTAACACTTTTATATTGGTATCAACCACTCAGCTGCAACCTTACCAAGTTACCAACTGAAAATATTAAGATCATAAGAAGTCTATCTTTTTCTACAATTCTTGACTTATACAGCACCCCCTCCCCATCTCCAGAGAGTGAATTAAACTTCTTCCTTCCAATAACCATAACCTTACAGCCAAATGTTAGTTATATGCTTAAACAATACATATATAATACCAGACAAACCATAAATATGTTCACATTGACAAGTTGAAAAGAAAATAACAATTGCTCGAAGCGAAACTTGAGATTCAAGTTATGCACCATTGTGGAAGCAAAAGCAGTCACACTTCCACTAAAAAACCAAAAAGAAAAAGAAAGAAAAAACAACAGTTCCTTTCTGTCTGATGTCAAAAAAAAAAACCTTGCATTTCATCTTTAGCAGCCTGACCATCAGCTCTGTTCATGAAAGCTACAAAGCCACAATTTCTTTGCCGCCTTCGCTCCTCCTCAGTTCTTGGCCACATGATCTTCACACTAGCAATGGGCCCAAATCTTCCAAAAGTCCGGAGAAGAAAATTTTCATCAACCTGGAATCATAAAATGCCATGATAAAGTTCATATGTCAATTCCCAAAGAACCAAGGCCTTCCATGCAAGAAGACAATCATACCTTCGGTGAGAGATTTCCAACATAGAGATTTGTAGTCTGTGGATCACCATCATCAAATGATCCTGGAAGTTTTCCACTTGGATCAAAGTCATCTGGCAATTCATCAAAGCGACTGGACTGCGGGAACGAGAAAATAATTATCACTTTAACAACTATAATTCATTGGTTAACCACAACAAAAGTTATCCTCAGAATAACCATATAATACAAGGAGATACTGTTAACGTATTTGCACAATTTAGACAATACAATCAGGTCATATTTCATATGATACACATAAATATATTCCACTCAAAAGCATAGTTTACCAAACAGCCTTACACAAATAAAGCTCCAGGCAATAAATAAGTCTCAAAGTGCTTAAAGATATGGAGAGAATAAAAATTCAACCATTAAATACAGAGATATATGCGTGATAACTTGTAATGGAAACAGCACCACTTACAGTAGAATGTTCTCCATGCCGCCCATCACGCCAATGTTCACGTTCTTGATTCCGTCTTTCCCTCATCTCTTGTTCATGCTTTAACTCTTCCATAAAATGATCTATGTTTCGTGACTTCCCTTTCTCCTTCTCCTTTGGTTTCTCTTCCTCTTTCTTCAAAGTATAACACTAAATCATTAGATCTGGAAACAGGATAACTTTTAAAATAACAAAAAGAAATTTGTAAGTTCAAACGTGAAACTGACTTTCTTCTCAGATTCTTTCCCCTTCATTGCTAAAGGAGGTGGTATAAAAGATGGGACATACCTGCAAGGAAATATCAAGCATAAACTACCAAAGTAAAAATGCATTCCGCTCAAACAATAAGAGAACAAGAGAATTATTAGATTTAACATTCACAAGAGTTTCCTTCCAAATTTAGTCTTGAAAGATAATCTAATTTGAAGCTTCTAGAATTTCCAATGGGTAATCCAGCAAACTCCACAATACACCAATGGGTAATCCAGCAAACTCCACAATACACTAAAGTCCCATCTCGACTAATAAATTCTGTCTGCAGTCCCTATTCCCTTCACAAAAACTCATTACTCCGGAGACACTAAACACAGGAGAATAAGTTGGCTTTCTTTTTTCCAATCCATGGCAGATATGAGGTAGGAAAAGGCCCATCAAGAGGAACTTGACAGGACCCATAGACACAAAACCACAGAAATCCCCCTCTAACAAGACAGAGCCACACCCTACAGCCACCAAATGGAACTCCAACCCAGCTTAAGGCAATGAGGATAGAACTTTAACACTACTAACAGTTTACTTGTATAATTGATGGAATCCAACAACAAAATTAATTACAATGGAACATAATTTTCAATATTTGAAAGCACAATTTATCACTGTAATTGTAGTGGTTCTTTAAACTTGAGAGTGGAGAAGCCACAAATGTAAAACGTCCATTTTTTGTTCTTTTTACGATGGAATCCTTTCTCTTATATTTCTTTTCTTTTACGCTCAGATTTAAATTCTAATTCCATCTCAGCCTTCCATCCCCGTGCCCTTTAGCCTCCTTTTTTTCAAAAAAAAAAAAAAAAAGGCTCAAGACTTTTTTTTTTTTTTTTCCCTCTGAATTCAGAAGCACTTTTTTTATAGAAAAACAAATATTATTAAAGAAAGGAGAAAAATAGAAGAGAAGAGGATAAGCAATCCTCAATAAAAGAAAGGAAACTAAAGATTACAATAAAAAGATCAAGGAAACCATACTATCAAAGATCTAAAATAGACTCCCAATTCCTTTGCAAGTCTGTCAAACTTACCCCTCAAAAGAAACCATAAGCTTTAAGTCAAAGTGAGGTGACAAACAAAATTTTCTCTCACACCAAAACCATCAGCTGATATAGCTGTTTAAAAATTATAGAAGTCCTTTCCACACATATGGCAGCAAGCCTTGCAACATTCCAAAGTGCACTTTTTTCTTGATTCTTCCCAGAAGAAAACAAACTATCCAAAGTAGCTGGGAAAACCCACGAAACCCCAAACAAAGAGAAAAGCTTATTCCATAACTGCCAAGCCATCTCACAATGCAAAAACAAATGAATATCAGTCTCTGATTTTTTTTTTTTTTCCTTTTATCATAACAAACATATCCAGGGACAAATCTTTATGAGGTCTGCACACCTGTAACGTATCATTAGTACTGATTTTATTCAAAACAGCAGTCCAAACAAAGACTTTAACATTAGAAGAAGCCAATGTATCTCTTCCATCTCTATTTACACTTTTATTACAGCTCTTCTTTTATGATTCTGTCAATAATATGTTGAAACTAATGCTGATGCAATATTTTCCAACTTAAATTCTCGGAAGTTTGCCATTGTAGATACATCTATAGTCATGATGATGGACAAAACTGAGTGTAGTACACATACTAGTCAGATGCCCATCTGGTACCATGAGTGTAAAATTAGTTTTGCATCATCATCTACAAATAACTTTCTAAAACATTTTAGCAACTCAACTTTCTTTGTGCAACCTGTTATAGAAGGTCATATTATGCAAGCAGTAACCAACAGTGACTCTAATTTTAAGTTTGCTGCAAGTTATAGGAAGTAAAGAAAAGAAACCTTCACTATACCATACACCATGTGCAACACATTGCTTACCGATAACACTAGAAACTACTGAGAAATACCTCAAGTTTCAAAAAAGAAAAAAAAAAGGAAAGAAAAATCAATATGACAAGTTCCATTTCACCTATATTCATGTTGGTGCTTTGAAAATAAAAGACAGCTGACAAAGCATGATAGCAGCCTTTAGTAAATGGTTAATAGATATAAATACAAAGCATGTTACTGAAACTGTCTTAATGTAGGCAACATGAACCAAGATAGCATTTGAGCAGTCTTAGTAATTGCTTCCCCATGCTTACAGGCCACGCAAAGTCCTCTACACACCCAATGCAGGACTTTGTATCACAATCTCCATATTTCATGAAATTTGTACGTATCAATCATCACTTCATGAAAAGCAATGCAACTTACATAAACCCTAAACCCTAGATATCTAGTTATTTTGCCAGCTACATAATCATTCCTACTAAGATGTTACCAAGCTCACCAAGAAGAGGACAAAGATTTGCACAAAAAGAACAATATGGTATGCTGACTCATGTTGTGCAAGTCACTATGGATAACAATAGTATTACGCAATGATTAACAAGTGCAACTGTGCAAGCACCAGGAGCTAAGAGGAAACAAGCACAGGCAACCCCAAAAGGCTAAACTTCACAGCCTAAGCCAAACCTTTCAACAGATAGGTTGATTTAGACAAGACAACAAAAAAAAATTGAAGATATAACTTTTTAGAATTTAATGATGGGGAAGACAGAGTTTTAGGGTTGTCACTGTTTTGTTCATAAAAGTTTCAGGCCTGCCTCAAACATGTTTGGTTGTAAATCTATGCAATATATTTGTGTCTTCTGTGAAGCTTCCTTTTGTCCCTGCAAATACTTGAAATCAGGATTATCACTCATCTTTGTAGAAAATTTACTTACTTCTCTGGAGTTTCTTTTCTTCTTTCAAAGAAATCTCATGAGAATCTTACGCTGCAATAGTTAGTCATTGATAATTTTATGCTAGAATAGATAAAGGCATAATTGTTCAAACCTATACATCATCTTTCTTTCTTGTGCAATTTTAACACCAAACTCCGCATGCATAATTTTTTTTTTAATTGAAAAAGAAACTTTTAAAGAAGAGAAACAGAGAACAAAAGAAGAGGACAAGGAATCCTCAAAAAGGAAAAATGACTATCAAGACAAAGCTGCTGCCATGTGTAATTCTTTAATATCATATGTTTACGTAACCAGTCCCAAGCCAGGATAAGGGAGGGATGTGCTAGGAATTGATAGCCAACGTAAGACTATGTTGAAATTGCTATGACATTGATCAACAAAATTGTTCGTGTTGTCTAATTTTAATACCTCACATCAGTACTAGGATGAGAGCCTATCAGGTGCCCTGCATCTGAAGATACTAGCTAAAGGGACCAAGTGACTGACACAGTGACACTCCCCTTCTCCTCGCACTGCCTCAACTCAAGAACAGTATCTTAGAGAATCTAATACGTCTGAAACAGAGAGCTTGTAATGCATGGTATATGCAAAAGCTGAAACCAAGACTAGGAATTTCACAAACACAAATGGTAATTTGGTCAAGACTAACCTACAAGGACACCACTTGCTGGAGAATGACATTATAATATACTCTCCATACTTGTTCCCAAGCTTGGAATTTATTCCTGATGCATGCATGTACTTGTACAATGTGTGTAATAAGAACCTAAAATGACAAGATACACATGTAAACATCACTAAAGTCTATTTCCATATGTTTAACAAAAGCTAAACCTTAAACCCTAAAAATGTAGACGTGAACTAACAACAAAGTAAGTATTACACCAAACATCAAAACTATGGATAATATTTATATGCACAACGCAAAGGCTTCACAAAACAAATGGTGAAAACCTTAGCAATCCCAGCATAGCTAAAGAAGCACTTCAAGTTTGAAAGTTGTAAAAGAATCCAACAAAATTTCACCAACTTCATCATGCACATATTTTTTTATTTGATAGAAAAAGAAATATTATAAAAGGGAGGAGAAAAAAATACAAAAGACGAGGAAAAGAAACCCTCAAATGGAAAGTGGAAAGCTAAGAAAAACAAAGGAACATGAAGAAAACCATACCATCAATGATCTAAGACTTCCAACTCCTTTACAAATCTGTCAAACTTATCCCTCAAAAGAAACCATAAGCTTTAAGCCAAAGCAAAGTGATAAGCAAAATTTTATCCCACACTTACACCAACTTCATCATGCACATTATCTTCATATAAATAGGAATATATAAATAAAAAAAAATCACACTAATATTCACTGTTTGATACTCATATTGTTCTTTTCTTTTCAGCATCATTGATTCTATAATAATAATTTTTTTTGGCAGTTTATTCTATATTATTAGATTAATTATGGTGTAAAATGAATAGAAGGTTCTCCATTTTTGCATGATCTCAACAATCATTACAACTATAATGATCACACAGATTATATAACTCCCCCTCAAAAGGAAAGTTGAACAGACAAAGAAATGAACACAGTCATATGACAAGATATATAACTAGTGTTTTGAGAAAGCACCAAAGCTTACAAACCTTTTTTTTTTTTTTTTCGGTGGATAGAAAAAGAAACTTCTATAAAAAAGGAAAAGAAAAAGATAGCTGCCCAATTTCTATGCAAATTGGACAAACTCAACCCTATAAAAAAACCATCAACTTTAATCCCATCCAAAGAGAAGAGACAAACAAAATCCTATGCCACAAAAGAACACTTGACTGTGTCTGATTTCTGAACATTCTAGCATTTCTTTCCAACCAAATAACTACAAAACAAGCACAATCCCAAAGAGCCTTCTTATCCTTATTCCCCCCAAAATTCCTAAAATTAATAGGTAAAAACAACTCAAATTTAAAGGGCAAACCCAGGTGACAACAAATAAAGAAAATAATTTAATCCAAAAAGCCACATCACAATGCAAAAACAAATGATTGTTAAGTCTCGGAATTCTGGCAACCATCACACATATCTGGAGACAAAGCATTAAGAGGCTTGTGCACTTGAAGCATATCATTAGTATTGATCCTGTGGAGAACAGCAGCCCAAACAAAGTCCTTAACCTTAAAAGGAACCTTGACCTTCCAAAAAGACTTAGAAAAAGGTAAAAACTGATTCAAAGGGTTTTTAACCAAAAACTCAAAGAAAGATTTGCAAGTGTAAGGACCAGATGTATCTAAGGACCATGTACATCTGCCAAGGAGAAAGGAAAAGTTGAAGGAGTCAAGCAAATTCAACAAAGCAAACAATTCAGAAGCCTCCCTATCATTCAAATTCCTTAAAAAGTGAAAATTCCAAGAAACATTGGAACCTTCTAGATGAACAAATAATGAATGACAGCATTACGAAAAGTGGATAAACAATAAAGACATGGAAAACAATCCGAAAAAGGAATCTCTCCCAACCAAGGATCCTCCCAAAAGTGGAAACAAGAACTATTCCCCACATTACATCCAAGTCAAGGAAGAAAAGAAAATAAGCCTGCAACAAAAAGAGTCAGAACCATTTACCCATCAAAGCAATGTGTATTGAAACCAGATTCCGAAGACCCAAACCAACTTCTTTAGGCTTACAACCCCCAATTAACCAAGTGATCCCTCTTATTGGCATCAGATCCACTCCATAAAAAATCTCACATGATTCTCTCAATGCTATGAGCCACTCCTACTGGAATCTTGAATAAAGAAAGATAATAAAGAGGAATACTCGATAAACAAGATTCAATAAGAGTAACACGGCCCCCAATGAAAACAGAGCACCTTTCCAATTATGCAACCTTTTTGAAATCTTCCTAACAGTTGGATACCAAAAAGCAACCGCATTAGGATTACCACCCATGGGAACACCCAAATAAGATAAGGCCACTCCAAAATAGCACAACCTGCCAGACCAGCCAAATCATCCACAAATTGGTCCTCAACATTAATACCTACTTGACCACTCTTGCTTAGATTCATTCATAACCCAAAGATACTCTCAAAATTTTGCAGCAAAGGCAGCACATTAAGAAAATTGTCCTTATCTTTTGGGAGAAAAAGAATACTGTCATTTGCAAATTGCACGTGAGAAACTTCCACAAAATCATGCCCAACCAACAGACGCATCTCGTAAGCCCCCTTTCCATACCTTGTTGGAACATTCTACTAACCAGGTCCACAACCAGGGTAACCAAAACTTACAAACCTAAAATGGAAAGGTATGACAAGTTCGAAGTAGAAATTTTCACAACTCAGAAAATGCTTTAGACAACCAATTTCCTCTTTTTCTTCCATTTTTTCAACATACATAAAATACCACAATTAGATCCAGAAACAAACAAATAGAGAATATAAAGAGACTTTTATCTTCTTCAATAAATATACCAATAAAAGATTGCAAGAAGTAAAGTAAATTTAAAAAAAATCTACAATTGATTCAAATTAGAAAGAAAATTACATGAAATTCATCCATAAATCTCTCCAAGAAGATCAACCTTTCAATAAAGTGACTTCATCAGATGAAGAAATAATAACTTAAGAGTTCTATAACAATCTATCAAACCAAATTGACTATTTGCAAGCATTAATGATTTCTGTTACTCTCTGTCATTCCACGTTTATGGATTGGATGTCCCCCACGCAAGCATTATGATTTATGCCTTGATATGCTGTATACTTAGTACAAACCTAAAATGAACACTATTCATGTTGACCCCATAGTTATCAATGGCGCATTGCCATGGCCAGTTGCGCCTCATCGGCTGTGAGGCGTGGCGATTTGCATGTGGCGCAGCAAGGCGCTCGACAAGGGCGCCATGGCACAAGGCGCAAGGCGCTCGCCATACGCGCTTGGAGCATTTGTCTGAAAATGCTATCCCATTTTAACCCAGACCCAAACCCAGACCCGACCCAGCCCAAGAAGCAGCCTAATCCAA
>JANHAO010026638.1:0-11037 GCA_026873985.1 Saraca asoca | reverse complement strand
AATTTTATATTAATATTTAATTTTTTAATAATAATTTAATCTTTCTATTTATACTATCTTTTCATTTTTTTAATTTATTCTCATACTAAACAGTGCACATTACTTCAATCATTCTCATGACATACCAAACAAAGTAATGGAATTCCATTTCCTTTTCTATTCCCACTTCCTTTCCTCTTTCAATTTCTACTACTATTCATTCCATTCAACCAAACGCTACCTGAGTATGATACGGGTATGCTCCATCTATCCAACTTGAGTTTCGTAAGAAAATTTAAGGAAGAATGCTTAAATGAGTTTCATGAGAAAATTTTAAGGGAGAAGACTTAAGATATTTTACACACTATTACCGATAATTAATAATATGTTAGATACGACATACTCATTCTAGTTGTCATTTTTGTTATCAATGACTTGGAAATTATCATATGTAAAATTATATTTATTTTTTAATATATAAATTTGGTTTATAATAAATATAAATTAATTTTATACCATCATTTATTAATATGTTGAAATGCTATTTAAAAATTGGGATAAGTGAGTATAATTATATTCACACCTTTTTTGTTTTTAAAAATATATATTTATCTCCTTTTTCATATATACTCATTTATTTTCATTTTTCTTTATTTTAAACGTACATTTACATTTCCCGCTTAAAAAAAAAGAAAAAGAAGAGAAGTGAATGTATATTTTTTAAAACAAAAGATATATGAGTATAATATTACACTAATTAAATCTTAAGCAAAATAAATATAATTTATTCTAAAAACTATTAAAACTCTTTTACCGTTACTAAAACTTTTTATTCATTTGTATTTTAAATTATGTGTCATCTTTCTATTAATAGTGTAAAAATTTTGACATTGACACCATAATAGTGGATGAAATCTAAACTTACACCAACACTAAAACGTATCAAACGCAAGCTTCTTTTTTTAACATAAAACTAACTCTCAAGAATATTAAATTTAAAGTATAGATCCTCTTTTTTCTTCCTAAACTTCTTTTTTAACATAAAATTAACTCTCCAAAATATTAAATTTCAAGTATAGATTCTCCTTTTTCTTCCTAAAAAGGAGGATGTAAATTAAAAAAAAATAGATATAAATTTTTTGATATTAAAATGAAAGATTATAAAATAAAAAATTATGTCTTTATTTTTCTAAGAATAAAATAATTTAAAAAAAGAAAGTGAGATCCTTATCTTTAAACTTCATTATTGACAAATGCCCACGATTGGCAGATTATGGGTTTGAGGTTATTAACGATAACCAAAATGACCATGTTGCTGTTAATTTTTAAGCAATTAAATATCAATGAAAAGTCCATAATACGAATTTATTATTGTAGTAATGTCCATTGACAAATTAATGATTGATATATAAGAGAAAATTTTCCAGAAAATTGAGAAAAAAAATGAAAAAATTTAAGGAGAAAAACATAGAAAAATAGACAACGGTTTTAACGAAATAACTTTAAAATTGATGTTTAATTATTAACTCTTTTTAAACTTTATTTAAATAGATTTTAGAATTTTGCATATTTAAAATATTGCTTTAGATATTCTAATTGCTTAATGTGTATTAAGTAAACACAAGTTTTAATTAAATTAAATTTAAACTTATGTCGAATTATTACACCTAATTTATATGAGCTAAATACACTTTTTATACTTTATTTATTGTATATTGGAAGCATCTATCTTACACTAAATTTATCTCAACCACACTTTTTCCTTCTTCTTTTTTCTTTTTTTTTTCTCTTTTTTTTTAAAATTTCTTTCTTCCTTCCTACCATCATAATTCCATTACACTTGGCTGACAGTGGGAGTGCTCAGGGAATGGAAATATATAATTCTAAAAAATGAGCGATTAAAGTATATGTAATTAGGTCAAATATAAAGAATGTTAATGTAATTTATCTAATATTTTGAGGTGAGTGCAACTTGTTTAGTTTGAAAAATATACTATAGCAAGAATGAATTTATAAGAATTCATGAATTTTATCATGAAATCATTAAGGTGAATGTCGCTTGTCTAGTTATAAAAAAAAAACGATGACATTATGAACTCGAATCCTTGATGATTGGCATAAATTTCATACATATCAGTTTCTTGTATAAGACAAGAAATTTTACTGCGAAATCTTAGTAGTTAACTTTTTTTAAATAATAGCGTCTAATTTAGTTGTAATTATGTGATATTACTTTTAATTTTAAGGAAAAATAAAGTTTATCTACTTATAATTTGACTCAAGTTTCTTTGTCCAAATATAATTTAAAGTATTAAAATTAACTTACGTATTATTTAATCTATTACTACTTTGTCTATTGAAGCAATTTTTCGTAAAAGAAAAAAACGTAAATAAAATTTACATGCATGTTTTCATTAAATAATTTTTCTTCTTTTTTCTAGTGAAGCAATAAATTAAACCAAGCAAAGAAAATTATTGTGAACAACTTTTTATGACTGGACTATTTCAGCCTGAAGTTATATTTGCCCTTACCAAGCCTGTAACAAGCACTCCCTCGTGGATAGGGTGATCTGGGAAGGAATAAGTCACGGGTGGGAAATTAGAGGAGAAGGAATAAATCAATTATATCAAGAACCCTCATGTTAGGTGACCTATCGCTAGTTGGGTGACCTCTCATCTGCGAATTTCCCCAACTAAGCATTATTGGCAAGCACCCTTCCATGAAAAGGGAAGGGTAAAGAGATATTCCAATATCAAGAGAAGATAAAGCTACAATCACCATTCACCAACCCACACTTTTACCTTAAGTGAACAAGTCTCACTGCCACCAGCCCAGTAATGAATACTAATAGTATTCACCCACTAGTTTATAAGCCTAAGCATTTGGGCATTCTCTTGGCACAAGTTCTAAAGTTCACAAGACATCTTACAATTACTCTAATTGAGTCTCCCCCTAGAGAGTGAGGCAGATAACGAAAAAATTATCCAACCTTTTTTTACCAACAACTTATTCCTATTTGGCCTACTACCAAGGCCCGATTGTAGCCTAGGGTTTCATCTCCTGCACTATAAGTACTAGGCATGTGTCCTCACACCTTCATCTTTTTCTCCGATTTTAACTTTAGTGCACCTACTTACTTAAGTATCAAAGGGTCCATGACAGATCTCTGTCCACCATCCCCTAACTTATTTTTATCTTGCAGGTCCCTAGCATACCCTCTACAAAGAGGAATTTATTAATTAGCCTTCTCCTTATTTGATTCTGTCATGTTCCATCAAGTCAAATGTAAAATTAGTTTATTTTGAACCCATGTGAATTAGGTATGCATTTTATCATGACACAAAAAAGGCACAATAATTGGATTGTTTATATAGTTAGTATATTATAATATCAAATGATGTGGGATTAGGTAAGTATCTTACAAGGCATGGGAAGGGTATTAATAAGTCAAAGACGACCATTTAATAAAATGCATTAAAATAATTAAAAAGGTTATGAGAAAGACTATGATGGTAACGAGATAAGATGGAGCAAATTAGCCCTCTCTTATCCCATGCCCGATTACTAGGGACAAAATCCGCCCCAACCCTATGCCACATGTAGCATCTACCCTGGGACATCTTGCACTCCTTGGGGTACCCATGCTTAGTCCTAAGGAGACCATTATGCCTTATAGAATGGGGAATGTATTCTTGATTATGTCTTATATTTGTTTTGACATAAATTTATTTTTTAATTTATTAACTATGTTTATTTTGATTTATTTAGTTTCCACTTGACCCACAAGACATAGACACACGACATCAGCATGAGCAACTATAAGGGTGTATGGCTTGAAGCCCACTCAGAGGATGCTATATGCAGAGTTTGGGATAAAGTTTATATACTTTGTTTATAATTTAACCTTTTTTTAATTTTTCTCTAACTATTTAATGCTTTCCTTGTTATTTAATAGCACAAATATTGGAAGTGAAATCTTTCTTATGAGAAGGGCATATGGAAGAACTTTAACTACAAGGGTTTCACTAAAGTGAAGGATATCATGGATGGGGTGCACAAGAAGAGCCTTACTCAACCCTACTAGATCAAGGACGAAGAGTGGGAGGGCTTTTCAAGTACTAGGAGGACCCTAAAATCTATCCAAGTTTTAGCAGAATAAGAGGAACAAAGCATTAGATACAATTGAATAGAGTTCCTCCCTACACACTAGTGAATCTATTCCCAAAATAGAGCATCAATTGCACATGGTAACATTATTTGAATTCAATGTTATTTATGCCATTTAGATTGTTGTAGTCACATTCATACCATAATTTACACTATCTATAAAATTTTTCATGTTGTGTAGTAGTTGAGATTGAGGTTGAGCCATCTATGGATAGCTTATTCTACCGCACCCACATACAGAGTGATAGCCAGTGGATCTCTCATAGAGTAACACAATCCTATATAAGTAGGTTCTTTTAACTTGCATTTTTGTTATTATTACATTATATGTTTAGTAGTAAAATATTAGAAAAACTTCAATAAAAGAAAGGAGGACTTGGCACAAACTTAGGCACATGAAGCCATTGAGGGGACTAAAAAGACAACTAGTGAAATGGCACAACCATTTGACCTTGATCTATGGGTGAACACCATAGGCAGGATGAAGAAGGGATGAATCTATGGTTAGAATCTAAGGAACCATAGGGACAGTTGCATTGGTCACTGCTTCTCAGTCTAAGAGCATTTCAACTACTACAATGTAACAACTCTTATGCATTGTTGCTAAGATATAGCAGCAAATATAAGTCTTTAATCTTAGATAGAGCAACTTCTACAAACTTGGCAATAGCAACAAAGCCAATAGCCACTTCCTCCTCATTCATATGGCTACCAGCAGCCCCTGCATACTATTACCAATAGCCCCCAGCTTACATATACCCGCTATCATCGTAACTATAGCTGATTTGACCACCATAAGTTGAAGCATCATCATCACATAAATGGATAGTTAATCGATGGGCAATGCCAAATAGGACCAAAGGTATTGGATGCGCCATTGTTTAGTAGCAATAACAGTATGCTACCTGGGATTAAGAGACTACTAAATTTCTCTTCAATCTTAGGATGCAAAGATTTTTATGTATTTGATTTGAATAATATATTTTATATGACATTTGATTTGAATAATACAATTTATGAATTATTTGAATAATTTTCTATATTTATAACTATTCATATGCATCTTATGTTTAAATTTTTTTACTATTAATTAAATAACAATTTTAGAAATTAGAATTAAAAAATAAAAAAATAATTTCCAATGAAATCCCAAGGTCAATTAATTAATGGAGATTATTTTGAAAAATTATAATAATTTAAAAAATTGTATATATTTTGATGGATTTCCAACGAATTTCAAATATGGAATTTCAGATGAATAAAGGAGAAAAATAAATTTTTTGAAAATCTATCCCCCAAAAGTTGGTCAAATTTTTTTCCTTCAAAAAAAATTTTCGACAAAGATTTAACTGACAATTGTTTCCCATTGGACACCTTTTAGAAATTTTAATTTCTAACGGAAACATCATAATTCCTAATCCAATCATGGTAATTTTATTATTTCTAGAGCTCTAATCCTTCAATTAGTGCAAATCCAAGCTTATTGGATGGATATTGTCCACATCTGCAACTTTTATGAAGGGCTGAAGGTGAAACTATATTATTTTGAAGGAGTTTTAGGGTTGTGAAGCTAATAGAGGGAATCTGTTAAGGGTTGGTCAATTTTATAGAGTGTGTTTTAGGTTTTTCTCATATTTTAGGTTATAAATATCCATTTCGAGCAAAGTTTAAGCCATTGGATTGCTAAGAAGCATAACTACAACTCTCATGAAAAATCCAAAGTCCAATTATGCCTTCATTTAACTCAATTCAAAAGCTTAAGTATGGAAAAAGAGAGTTAGTAGAAAAACCTAGCTAAAGCATTTATTCTATTTTTTTTCTCTAACTTTCTAAAGAGGAAGAGCTCTCCTAAAGCAAGAACACTAACTCCTTTTTAGTCTTTTCTTTTCTTTTATTTTTATTTTTAATTATCTTCTAATGAATAGCTAAACTTTTCTTTTAATTCAAGGAAAATTCTACTTCAATTCTATTGTGATTGTGATACCTAATTTGTGTTATTGATCTATTCCTAACTTGATTATCTATTATTTCTCCATTTTAATGGCACATGATGATTGACTCATAAGGCCCATTAATACTAGCTCAAGCGTCATAATCAGTAATTGTTATGATAGTTTATCAAAGTATCAATTAGGTGTTATGATTAAGCATCGGTACTTGATTGTTCAATACCTAAGGGAAACGTAGGATGGGTTGATGATTATACGCTAGTGTATGATTGTTATCCAGTTTTAGCCTCTTCTTGTTTTTAATGCTATTGTTAATTTAATTAGGATGTTAGGCTCAAGTTAAATTAGTAATAAAATTTAATTCATGTGCTAAGCTTGATTTAATAAAATTAGGGAAGAATGATAAGAACTTAATTTTAATGATGGGCTTAAATTAATTCTTGGTTAAGTAATCAAAGAGATGATAAAACATTTTGTGTCTATGATCAATCGAAGAATTAAATGCATGAATCTCTCTTGGATTGAAGAATTTCCCATTTGAACTTCCCTTTTTTCCATTTCAAGTTCTGTTTTATTGTTTTGATGCCTTTGAATTTTTGTTGATTCATGATTAGAATGTGCTTTTGCATGGAGCTTCATGGTTAAAACAGGGGCATTGCATATCACTCTAAGCTGATTATGAGAGTCAAAGCTTAAATGATTACTACACTTTTATAAAAAAATTTGTTCCATCATTTTTGCCCTCTAAGCATTGTTTGAAAAATTATTTTGGTCAACCCACCTTCCTCATGAGAATTTGAAAATTATCATATACATCTATGGTGAAAAAGATATTGTTGTACATCTTTTTTGTGACTAATCTGCTTCTCTGATTCCATTGTAGTGATAACAAAGAATAGAGATGTAGTGGAGAACAGTGACTTAGATTAACATTTATTCCCATTCCTTATCATTTCAAGTATTAGGCTGAAAGGATATTAAAGTGAGGGCAAATTTTATTTATTGTATTTTATTTTGTTTGGTATTAAGTTATCCCACCCTTAGGGATCCTTGGACACTCCTGTGGTTGAGTTCCTCTAAGTGAAGTTTCAAATTTAATTATTTTTTATATGATGGGGGTCTCTCTCCTCTAAATGGTTGTTGCTCTTTAGTTTGGGTTTTTGTCTTTTTTATTTAGTTTATAGCCTATTTTTCATATTTCAATACAAGTAGGTGAAGTGACAAATATTAGTTTTTAGAAATGAAGATAAAATCTTCACATGTTGTTTCATCTGATTATGCTCTTTAGCTTGTTTTTTTCTTATGAGAATTCTCTGGATGATAATGACTCTTTAGTAATTTATACATATAGCCATTTTGCTGAAATAGAAAAGCATTGTAGCCCTTTTCTATCATTGGCATCTAAATTAAATTCCTATGACAATAAAGGTTATAAACGTAAGAAAAAGCTTTCTTTTTCCTTTGGAGATTGGTAGTAGTTGGAGAATAGCAAATCCTTACTGGTGCTATTCAAGAAAAGTGATTAGTCATGACATATAGGACACTTCACACAAATCATTTAAAACTAGCCTCCTTCCAAGTGAAAGATAGAAATCTAGTTCATCACTTTGAAAATTTTGTTAGTCTTGGGGGGATAACGTCCATAGGTATGTCTAGAAATGCTTCACATTTTGAGTATCTTGAATCCTCAAATTTCTATGTTAGGCTTGGTTTATTTATACTTAGAATTGTCTCTAAAGGAATATATTTAGAAAATGAAGGAGAGTTAATATTGTGTCAATTGGGAAATACAAATTTACCCATCTTAAAACTAGGTGATGATTATTGGGATTTAGCCAATAGCTATTTAAAGTGTTGAAGTTATTTTGCTTTATAAAACTATTTAAACTGAACTCTTGCCTGTATTGATTTCACTTATTTTAATTCAAATTTTGCATAATTTGATTTAAATTCTACGTAATTTAATTCAAATTGCATACAATTTAATTCAATTTGTAATTCCATGGATGATGCGTTAATATTTTATATTTTTCATAGGATAATGTTCAATTTATTCTACAATCTCCCTAAAATTAAAATTCACTCAAGAAAGTAAGAAGATCTTTGAAAAGGGAGCAACAAATGTAAAAATACCACTAATTGTTGCCAGTCATTTTAGATTACTATTTTTTTTTATGTATGAGGATATATATATATATATATAAAAGATAATTTTATGGCCTCAATAATCTTTGGATATTTAGTTTTAAATTTATGATATGTAAGATAATTTACATTTTAACTTTTCTACATTTAATGAAATGTGTTCCTAATTCATTATACCAAATTATTATTGTATTAGTTTAATTATAATTATAATTATATTATTGGTCTAAGTGTTAGTTTACATGACAAAATATGGATCAACTAAGATGTAAAAATATGGCAAAAAATTAAAAAAAGAAAAAGAAAATATCTAGGGACAATTTTTTAAAAAAACTTTGGACAAATTTTAGGGGCAGTTCGAATTGCCTCTATGTTCTTAAAAAAAATTTTAAAAATATTTAGAAGCAATTCAAAATTGCTTTAATATTTTTTAAAAAAAAAATTGAAAAATATATAGAGACCGTTTGGAACTATATCAAAATTTTTAGGAATATTTTAAAGGTGGTTCTAAACGGCCTCTATGTTTTTATAAAAGAAATTTGAAAAAAAAGATAATGATGGTTTAATCACACCTGAATTAGCTACTGCTAAATAGTAGTCAAGGCTAATATTCCAATGGTTACCATATACTGCAACTAAGTATAACAAGGCAATCACTTTTGTAGCGATTTATGGAACTTCCTCTAAGGACATTAAAGGCAATTCAAACCACCACATTAGAGGTGATTCAAGCCACCTCTATAGACATTAAAGTGGTTCAAATTGCTTCTAAGTAGTGTGTTTTATTGTAGTGAAAAATCGTTGTCTCAATGTGATAATAATAGTAACATGTAGGACAATACTAGAGACTTATTCTTGTAGAAACAAACTGAATTAACCTTTTCATTATCAGTAATCCAGTAAACAAGACTCATATAATAATAAATTCACTAATAGTCTAAGTGTCACACTAAAGCCCAATATCATATTTAGACTGCTAGACAAACAATTTTATTTGATATAGTAATCCAACTTATAATAAATTTGACTAACTATGTAGTCCACAATGTTATTCTAACAAATAAAGCTTTCAATTTTGAAATTGGATTAATGGGATTTCCTTAGAAAACTCCAAGTGCAGTTGGACATCCGTATTATTATGGTTTTTATTTGGGAGGCATACAAGAGGGCATATGTTTGGAGTGATAAGGGGAGGTAGGATGAATTTTTGGGACATTTGATACATTTGACATTACGAGCAAAGTGCCACAAGGTAGCCCATCAACCATCTCTTGAATCCTAATGCATCATTATGATATATGTGACATTTGATATGGCATTGGGAACAAAGTGCTGTGGGACATCATAGGTCTAGCAGGCCACCTCCTGAATCCTAATGCACTACTATTTATGTAATATCTAATTGGTTGTCTAGGAGAAAACTAAAATCCTTACTTGATCCCATTTACTTATTTTGTATAATTATGTCGCTTATTATGCCATACGTGTGAGATTCAATACGTCGGATTTTAATTGATGGGTTTACTTGGATTTACATGGAGATTTTGACATAACCGTGTTCTTTCTTACCTCTCCAAGTTTTAGGTATTTGGTCGAAAATTTAGTAATTTCGTGTTAGTGTGCTTTACAAGAACGTTTTTGACAAGCCTTGACTTGGGTGATTTATCAATATATGTGTTACGTAAATTTAAATTTACTTCTATTTTTCATTTCGATTATTTATGTGGTTTAATTTTTGACAAGCCTTGACTTGGGTGATTTATCAATTTATGTGTTACGTAAATTTAAATTTACTTCTATTTTTTATTTCGATTATTTATGTGGTTTAAGTATATTGCGGTTACTAGATACTTTGAAATTATTCTTATGAAAGTTTTGAATTTTTTTTTAAGATTTGATTTTGCGGATGGGAATGTATTTTAATGATTTGGTTTACTAAGTCTTTGTCCATATAATAACAATTGCATCGCTAAAATTTTGCATGATTACTTACGATTTATGTATATACTTTCCCACTTTTCAGAATTGCTGGTTTAGATAGGTTCTACACTCGTTGAATTTGTATAAACTCACCCTTTCTTTTCTTCTCGTGTTATGGTTAAACTCAGACAACATGATCCAGGCTTCTAGTTTTAAGCTATTTGAACAACAACAACAATAATAATAAATCCAAGCATCAGATACCTTGAAAATAGACAAGTAATGAAAATTTAGTTAGAACTCGTGAATTTCACTTCAAACTATTGGGTAATGCTACAGTATATGGTGGAACATTTTTTCGCATAAACTTTCGTGCATATTTTCCAACGTTTAGAAATAAAAAAGTTCCAAGTTTATGCCAACTTTTACATATAATAAAAATTTGTAAGATGAAAATTTTCAAAAATTTATATTTTTATGAAAAAGTTTTAAAAAGAGTGATTTATTTTTTAAAAAAATAAAGAAAAAGTATGTTTAAATTCAACTCTTTGGTATTGCTTCAGTATGTACTCAGAAATTTTACAGACTTTTATGAAGGTTTAATTAATATAAAAGTTGCAACTTTGCATATAAAATCCTGTAATTTTTTCATAAAAAAGTATGGTATTGTATAGATTTTGTATATAATATATAAATATACAAAAATTAATTCCATCAATCAAAATTATATAAAATTTTTAAATTTTTTTATATGAAAGTTAAAACTATTAATAATAAAATTACAGAAAAAAATATAAAAACTTTTCACGAAAACTATAAGAGTATGTATCAAAGGGTGAGCCTTAACTCTTTTATAGGATTTTTCCTCTACTAGTC
>JANHAO010026637.1:0-11054 GCA_026873985.1 Saraca asoca | reverse complement strand
GGTGATACTTAAATACATTTATGGACTCAAACTAATATCAACTTTAATGATGTATCTAAGTTCACCTTTGGGTGATACTTAAATAGATTGCTAAAACAATAATGATGCTAAATGAAAATACTTTAATGGGCAAACAACTATACTCAACTTAACATGCATGTTACCTTTGGGTATACAAGCATTTAACAAGTATATCAATAAATGTTTAATATCATTAATTATAAGTAATGGTCTACCTTTGGGTGATTCATATATACCTTGTAATAATGAATTTCAATCAACCCACAACATATTACTTATATAGTATCACTATCACAATATATTTATTTTTTCTTTCATTTTATAACATAACACATGCTACCACACGGCCACTATAAATTATTAAAATAATCTAACAGAAGTAAAATGTTATCTTAAAGAATGCCACGCATCTATAATACTCAATTAAGCCAAAAGCATAATGCCACGTAGCTGTAGCGTAATGAACGCAGCCTTGATGTTACTTATTAATTAAACAATTAAACCTGTTACTAGTCGGGATAAATGACATCATTTAATGCAACTATAAACATTTAATAATTCATCATTCATTTTTTTTTTAAACTAGTTATGCAACTATAATTTATTTAAGGTATTCAAATAATTTATTAAGTTAAAGCACTTGCAACAAATATTATAGGTTTTCCGCTTAAATTCACTTAATAAAATTTCTTCAAAATATTTTTTATATATCTATACACATATACTCTAAATAATCCCAAAAGAAGTTTTATAGAAATTTCTCAAGAGGAACTTTGGGTATTACATGCTAATATTATGGGGGTCACTCAAAAGGAATTTGAGACATTACACATCAAAATACCTTTTGTGTATTAGACAATTTTCATTTGCTCCCCTTCTCTGTCATTTCTCTTCAAAGACGGGAACAGGTACTTCACCAGAGTACCTCATCACTTAGAACTAATTTTTTCAGCAAACTCTGCCTCAACTGGACCTCTTCTCTAGCTCACCTTGGAGGCATCATCGTTAAAGCTTGATTGAAGCTTTTAGGTTAGTTTGTTTTTGCAAGCTAATAAAATGGTTTTTTAAAACATTATGCATATCGTGCTTTTTTCATTGTGCTCCCATAATTTTTGAATTGCTGCATTATCAAAATACTTGCCAATCTATGGAGTTTTGATTAAGGCAAGTAATTGTAATTTTTTTCTTGATGCATAGGGAGAAAGCAGACAGTCCATTTCGTTGCCTTGACTGTCAGTATGGGAGATAGCTTGTTAGGGTACACTTGACAAATGTAGAACAAATCTGCCGATGTTTATCTCCTAATGATCAAGGGAAATGTTATTATATTTTCCTCTGTCAAATATCTGAATGGAAGCAATCATTGGCATCCCTGGACCTCCATCAATAAATATATAAGTCTTCCCAAGAGGAATAAAGTAATATCTATTCACTAAGAGAGAAAGAAAGCCAGTATGTAATAGCTAGATTCAGTTGCAGGTAGGTTAAGTTTATAACTTTATATAAATAAAAACAGATGTAGCTTGAATTTGCCGTCTCTATCCCTTTTCCAATTTTAAGCATCGGACTGTCATGAAGCTGACTTCCCACGTCTATGCCTTTCAAAATACACCTTGACATGATTTCCACAAGAAATAGATAATAAAGTTAAGAAATATAAAATGAAAAATCATGGGAGGAGAAAGCTATGACATATGAATGCAATGTTTTAAAAAATGATTGTGATAGTGCTGCAGTTGTAGTATTTTGGTTTTTTTTTTCATTTTCCTCGACTACATCATAACCATTTTTCATCATTTTAAATTCAATTTTCCCATTTTTTTTTTGTAGTTTCTCACAATCTTGACACAATGTCATTGCAACCTTAGTCATATTATAAATTCTTGAACGAATGCAATACCTATGATCCTTAAATATGAAGGAGGGGAAAGAATTTCTAAAATTGTAGGATATAAAAAAGGTCATTATGTGCTTATTTTCTTTGGTATTCAGATAATGTTTGCACTTAATTCAAGATGAAATAAAAAAGAGTTATTTCCTCTCAAGTTTCAAATATCATGCAAACAACATTCGAATACCAAAGTAGTATGTTCTAACTATTATGGTAGAAATAGACAAACAAATAAGTTCACAAATAAAAAGAAATTGAGTGAAACTTTAGGAAAGTCTAGCCAATTTTGTCGTTTATAATTTGATCAAACTAAAACTAAAGAAATTTTTAGATATATCAAATTTATCATGACCCCAAAAAAAGAGAAATTTTGTCAAGATGTGAATCTGATTGTAATAGTAGAGTCACAATTATTGTGTCAATTTATCTCTATGCAAGATTTATCCCAGAATTGAGCCTTACATTTTCAACTTGTTTATTGAAAGTTTAGTTTGCTTAATATTGATGTCATATATACACGATAAAATATAGATCACAAGTAACAGTTCAACCACTAATTAATTATATGTTTTTTTTAGAAATAAAAATAAAGAAAACAACCTATATGAAGTTGTAATCCCAACAAACTCAAAAAAAAAAATATTATAAATAAGTATACTGGATATGAATAATTTTATCTAGAGCAAGAATAAAGATGGTTGTGTTCCTATCATTCAATACAAGAAGAGTTCTATTTACTTTTGGTTCCATCAATTCTCTAATGGCTAAAATTCGACGCCCTTGTTGCTATCTAAGTAGTGTGAAAATATCCTTTTGGTTTGTCCTTTTCTGGCAAGCTGTGAAATTAGAGAATCTAACCATTGAGCTAATCCAAGTATTGCAGTGCTTGATTCAAGTCCTTTCGGAAGTTATTGACGGGCACAACTATATGGAATGAAGTAAAGAAACTGTTATGGGTAAAATCCAGTCTCATAAAGTGAGCCAGTAGAAGCTTAGTAGAAGCTGAATCTAGGAAAAGGAAATCTTGCTCGCTAAGGCTGAGGATGCTGTGTCCCTACTCACCTACTCAAAGACCGATCCTGCATGACCTTGCTTCGCTATGTACGAGCCTAACCTTATTGGTCGAAGGCCAACAGTGACCCCAAGCTAAAAATCTTGGCTCACGATGATAAGGCACATTGTCTGATTAATAGCTTAGCAAGATGGAGCACTCGACAAGTTTATATTAGACCCAGTAGACAGGGAGCCCACCCACATAAAGCATTCTGCAAGAGCTGAATTGCAAGAATTCATTTTGTCTTGTACATTTAATGTTTAATGTAATATTTTTACAACTTGTAAAATTACATTTGTAACTTTTTCTTCTCCATAAATATGAGGAAGGAGTTCTTTGTAAAAGGGAAGAAGCGGAAACTTTGTATAAAAGCTTTGTAAAATTTTCTTCAAAATTAATAAAATAATATTGTGGACGTAGAGACTGGTGCTGTCTGGTTTTGGCCGAATCACATTAAAAGTTCTATGTTCTTGTTGTTTTTCCTATTCATTTCTCGCTCATACAACTAGATTGCAGTTTGAGTCCAAAAGAACTTCTTTAGTTGGCTGGGGCTTAGACCGAACCAAATTTCATGGCCAATAGAAACATTACTTGATAATTATTGATAATTATCGAAATTTACATGTAATAATTAATTAAAGGCAACTTTTATATCAAAAATTTATTTTGATCAATATAAAATAATTACCCAAATTTATTATTGATAAAAAAGGTGCTATTTGGTCAAACTAAGTATAATTTATTTTGATCAATAAAAAATAATATTGGAAATGAATCTCACCCAAAGGCCAAATTGAAATTTGTTGATATTGTGTGAAAATCTCTACTAATTTTTTTTTTTTTAATAAGTGAGGATGTCCTCTATGAAGTATCCAAACATGGCGTCTCCACCTCCATATTGAGCCTCTGGTTGGCAAATACTCTTCCCATGATTGCATACAAGAATTTTTAAAATTGTCAATGATGGAATTTTGTTTAAATTTGTACTTACATAATTCATAAATTATTAAAATATTATCATAATTAAAAGCATTAAAAGTGACATATATGGGTTTTACTGGGTACTATAGCCTAGATTGGATACTGAGTTGGATTTTTATGATGGATAGGACCCTACCCAATTTGTCCTATATATAGATGGGTCCCTACTCCTAAAACCCTTATTAAGATGCACAACTCTCATCATTGTACTATCAGTGTGCTCTCCGAACTATTAAGGTTTTCAGGAGGAGTGATCCTATCTCTATTTGTTCTTTACACCAACTATGGATTTCTTTATAATTTAGGTAATTCTAATTCATTTCTATTTAATTTAAGCTGGATTTTTCATGCTGTCACGTAACTTTATTGGTCCAATTAACTTTAAAATTTCCTTCAATTGGTATTCGAGTTGGTTAAAATTATGTCATATGTTGATCAGATGTGGATCATTTCACCTAAATTATATAAGTAGCTATTGAATTAAAATTCATCAAATTATTATGCTATGATATGCTAATTTATATTATAGCTTTCTTAGTTAGGTAGCTAAAATTTTTATGATATCTACCTTGTATCTAATTGCACAAGTTAATTATGAATTTGTGCATGTTTCTTGCTTAATGAATGTTTTGATCTATCTTTGATATCTAAATGATTTTGGAGTTTTGGTTAACACAAACATTGAATTTAGCATGCTATCAATGCATTGTACTGATTAATTGGATCGTAGATAAGAAATGTGTTATAGGTATTTTTGGAATCGCATAAGTAGGCTGGTAAAAGCCTAATGGATAGACTCAGTTAATAGGGGCTCAACTCATCTAAGATTGAGGTCACCAGGCTAAGACATCAGGTCGCTAAATACAAGCTAAGGTTGTTGGTCAACACAGGTCAAAGCACCAACCAGAAGTCGTTGAGAACATGGCTCAACTAGTAAATCGAAACACACATCCTTGACTACCAATCTAGGAAGATTCGTTTAGTTTCTTGCTTTGATGGGAGTCTGTTATAACCATCATCCCTTATCTATTATGTAATCCTAACTAAGTTATGATAATTATTTGCTATAGATTTTACATTCAAACTGTAATCTCCCTACCATTATAAAAGGAGTTGAAATCATTGTACATGACATAATCAATCATCAGATACAAAACACTCAGCAAAGAGTAATAAAAGCCATGGATGTAGGGGTCAAACTGATTTTAGCCGAACCATGTTAAAAAATTTTGGTGTCTTCTTGTTCTTCCTCTCCCTCCCTCTTTCTCTTTCTACACTTAATTTGCAGTTTAGGGTTCGGGACTTGGGTTGATCGGATTTGATCGTTAACAAAATGGTTTATATTTTATTGCATGGTCAAGTTCTCATACTTGATGGGAACTTGATAACTATAATGCATATGCAAAAGCTATTGGAATGTAGATGATTCTCTGTAGCAAGAGTCATCTTGGCATGTTTCTATAATTATGACTCATCAAAAGTTTAGACTTTATAATTTTAATTTTTTCTTGTCTAGAAAAGTACCTTTATTTTGTTAGATGATGCAAGATTTGACAATAACCTCTTGAAGATTACATGCATCTTCCTTACAAATTTGTGTATCTATGTTAGTCTATATTCAGTGTGATTGAGCTATTAATTATGATATTTGTTTGCATAATAACTCCAGAAAGAATAAATATATAAAATACATAAATTAATTTATAGTTACAGCTAGTTTTGAAATAGAAGATCTTGAAAAATTAGAGTTTGAAAACTAAAAATCAAAATAATGTTTCTATTGCTTTTGTATGAATTAATGATTGGATTCAATTAGAAGATGAATTTCTAACAATTTGGTGCAAGGAAAAAAAAAACAAAAGACCACATTACAAGAGTTGAACCTGTGTTTGTGAGTTCAAGTACGATAAATCCTGTCAAGTATGCTAAGCAAATCCTATTGCCTTAATATGGCCATTAAACCTATTAAGTAATCTCCATGATTTTTTTTTTAATTTTTGTAAATAAAAATTATTTTATTAATTTTGTGATTATTTGGAATATTTGAATGATGTTATTTTTGGCACAAAAATTTTACAATATAATTCCTACGTTATTCACTATGCATGAATTTTTGTAGCATTATTTGACATTATTTGATTGTTAAATTAATTTTTGGTGATTATTAAGTATTATTGTAGGAATCCTTTGTAACTTATATTATGTCATTAAATTTTGACTACTTGTGTATCTACCTATCGTGAGACCAGTTATATAAAATTTTGTTGAAAGCAAATATTTAATGTGGCATCTAGGAACGTGTTGTATTAATAATATCACATACCCTTTTTGTATGATATTATTAATATAGCCTAATATGAGTGTAGGATTAAATATTACATTCTTAAAATCTTAGACGCTCTATTGGTGTTAGGTTTTAAGAATGTAATATTTGATTCTTGTATTAGACTATATGATTTTAAATACTCTTTTGGTATTAGATCTTATGGTATAATACTATGCACAATTGCATGGTCGATGAGGAAAATTATAAGCATGATTAAAGTAATTACATGCATTAATGTGTTGGTGGATTTTCCTCAACCTTTCTATCTATGCAACCGACTTCTGTTAAAATGCTAAATAGGATAAATTATGAGGACTATGCTGAGTCATTGAAATTATATATAGCGATCACCAGCCTTGATTTGACATTAAGGGAGGAGGAACCTATTGTAGATGCCAATTCTAGTACTAATTTGAAAGCAAAGCATGAAAAGTGGATGCACTCTAATCGTATGTGCTTGATGATTATAAAATTCACCATGGACAAAACAATTAGACAAAGCATTCCTGAGTCTCAAAATGCAAAATCCTTCCTTGAGTCAGTGGTTGAAAAGTTTATGAGATTCGATAAAATTGAAAAGAGTCATTACCTCTCATTGTTAGAAAAGACTGCATATAATAGTGTTAGTGGAGTGTGAGAGCACATTATGAAGTTGGTTCCCTATTACAACAAATTGAAGAGTATGAATATTGATTTGGGTGATAGTTTCTTGATCTGGCATGCACTAAAATCTCTGCTTGCCCAGTTTGATGTTCTAAAGACATCATACAATATTCAAAATGGTAAGTGAACTATTAATGAGTTGATCTCTATTGTTACTCAGGTAGAAGATGATATGAGAAAAGGAAATGTCTGATTTGTCATTCTTATTTTTCATGGTTCAACTTTAGAGTAGGGTATGAAAGGATATCGAAGGAGCAATAAAGCAAAAAGCTCCTTTTGATAGAAAAAAAGAAAGTTGTATCAAAAATGATCACCACAAGCCTAAAAAGGCTCAATTCAAGGGAAACTGTCGATTATGCAAAACGTATGGCAATAAGAAGGCAAGCAGTTCAAATACAAGAAGTGGGTGGAGAAAAAGAAAGGTACTCCTCTAGCTTTAGTGTGTTTAAATCAAACCTAATTGATGTACCATCAGATACTTGGTGGTTAGATACTAGTGCCACAATTCATGTAATAAATCTTTGAAGGGACTGAAAAACCTGAGGACGCTAAGTGAAGGAGAGTTGATAGTCTGGCTAGAAAATGGAGATAGAGTACATATGGAGTATATTGGCAAGATTTCCTTGTGTTTATCTACTTGACATGTATTACAACTCAAAAAATGTTGTTTATGCACCCTCAATGAGGAGAAACTTGATTTCAGCTATTGCTTTGGATTTTGTTGGATATTCTTGTCATTTTGGTGATAAAAGGTTTGATTTGATTTATGTGTGGCTAGTATTGGCATCATATTTGATGGATTATACAAAATTGAGTTAGATCTTGGTTTTGTCAACTCAATCAGCATTATGACCAGAAAAGAAAAAAGGAATAAAATTGATGAGAGCTTCTCAATGTTATGGCACAAGAGTTTGGGTTACATTTTCAGAGAGAGGATACATAGGATAATCAAAAAAGGGATTTTGTATGACTTAGACTTCACAAGATTTTAATACTTGCGTAGATTGTATAAAAGGAAAACTCCCTATTAGAGCTAGAAAGGGGAAGATAAGCAAAAAACTGGATGCCCTAGAGTTAATCCACACCAACATTAGTGGACTTATTACTCGTATTGCCATGGGTAGTTACAAGTACTTCATCACCTTTATAGATGATTATTGTAGATTTGAATGGGTAGAGTTATTCACTGAAAAATCTAAATTACTGGATGCCTTTAAGAATTTAAGGTTACAATTGAGCTTAGACATAGAAAGAAAAATTAAATGTGTCAACTCTAACATAGGTGGTGAGTATTATGGTAGATATGATAAGACTAGGAGAAACCCTGGTCTTTTTGCCAGGCATCTACAAAAGTGTGGTATTGATACCAATTACACCATACTTGGAACACCAAAATAGAATGACATAACAGAAAGAAGAAATCAAGCACTCATAGATATAGTGAGATGTATACTCACACATTCTTCGTTGCCAGAATTTTTATAGGATGATGCCTTAAAGATTGTTGCCTATATTCTAAATCAAGTACCAAGCAAATTGGTGTGAAAGACCCCCATGAACTGTTAAATGGTAAAAGGCCTAGTTTAAGGCATTTTCCTATCTAGGGTTGCAAGGTTGAGGTAAACTGATACCTTCCCTCAATAAAGAAACTTCATTCTGAAGCCAGTCTTGGGTTCTTTGCTCATCATTGCAGTAGCTCAAAAGGTAGTAGATTCTATTATCTAACTTACTCTACTTGAGTCATCGAATCAAATAGGGTCATCTATTTTGAGGATGGATTGGATAATGGAATTCAAGTTCCACACATCACTACCTTTAGAGAAGAGGATGTTGTAGTTCCACTAACACCATAATCCATGAAGTCATCTTTTGCTAACCCACAAGTTGATCTTGTGCAACTAGTGGGAGAAAATATTGAACTAGATGAATTAGTTGATGAGGTTCCTCTGAGGAGATGTCATGGAGTTTGTAAACTTGCAATTTTGGTGATTATCTGGTGTATCTATATGAGCATGAATTTGAAGTAAATGATGAAACTAATCCCATTACCTTTTCATAGGTTGTGTCTAGCCCTAACTCCTCAAAAAGGATAAGTGTGATGGAAGATGAATTAGCCTTCATGTATAAGAACTAAGTATAGGATCTAATTGAGTTACCAATAGATTCTAAGCTAATTGGATGAAAATGGATTTTTAAAGCCAATTGGGATGCTCAAGGTCAAGTTGAGAGGTACAAGGCTAGATTAGTAACAAAATGCCACACTTAGAAAGAAGGCATTAACTACAAAGAGAATGTTTTGCTAGTTTCAACTAAGGACTCATTCTGAATTGTTATAGCTTTTGATAGCTCATTTTGACTTGGAGTTGCATCAGATGGATGTCAAAATAGCTTTCTTAAATGTTGACCTGTCAGAAACAATATACATGAAATAGCCGGATAACTTGTAAAAGAAGGGCAAGGAACATCTTGTGTGCAAACTCAAAAAATCCATATATGGCTTAAAGCAAGCTTCTAGATAGTAGTATCTCAAGTTTGATAAGATAATGACTTCTTTTGAGTTTAAGAAGAATGATACAAACTAGTGCATATATAGGTTTCTAAGTACATTGAGAAAATGCTAAAAAGGTTTAACTTGTTCATATTCTGTCATGTTTTTTCACCTATTCAGAAAGGTGAGATCTTTCAAAAGTCCCAGTATCCTTGAAATGATGAAGAAAGAGAAAAGATGAAAAATGTCTCATATGTGTCAGTTATAGAGAGCCTGATATATGCTTAGGTATGTACACATCCTAACATAGCTTATGTTGTTGGTTTACTAAAGAGATACCTAGTGATCTCGGTCAAAGGCATTAGACTACAGCTAAAAGAGTAATGAGGTACCTGCAGGGTATAAAGGATTACATGCTAACCTATAGGAGATTGAGAAATCTCATAGTTACAAGCTACTTTGACTTAGATTTTACAGGTTGTCTAGATGATCATAAATTGACATTTGGATACATTTTTATGATGGCATGAGGAGTTGTGTCATGAAAAAGTGTCAAGTAGTCACATACAACAATATCCATTATGGAAGCAAAGTATGTAGCATGTTATAAAGCTACTCGTGACATTGTATGGTTAAGGAATTTTATTGCTAGTTTCAATGTTGTTGAAAGTATTTCAAGGCCCTTAACCATTTACTTTGACAATGATGTTGCTTTGAATTTCTCTTTGAACAACAAAAGTTCTGCCCAAATAAAGCATTTTGATTTAAAGTACTAGTATGTGAGAGAGTAGATACGTGAGTATATTACTTGCATTGAGCATATTTCCATGGATTGTATGCTTGTGATTCCATTAACTAAAAGCTTAGTTGTTGGAATGTATCATGATCATTTAATTAATATGGGTTTGGTTAAGTCTTTTTGTGTTTTAGGTTAGTGGAAGTATTATAATTAATGTCATTACATTGGATTTATTGTTTATCTCATGATATGATTATTGAAATATTCATAATGAAAAATTCATGTTTTGCCAAATATTGTTCATTGTGAACATTATCTAATTATGACATGTTATTGGACATGTTTAGACTTTATCTCACTACCGTATTGAGAATATTAATTACCATTTGACATCTTGGATGGATACTTAGATTATTATATGAAAGTTTATGTCTAGTCACATTTGTCATTATGTAAATTATGTTATGCAATTGGGGCTGATTTGGCCTTTATTAATTATTAACCTCTTTTGAAACCTTAATAATCATACTTAATTTAGTCTAATACCTACTTTCGTAGATTAAATTAAACTTTGGCCCATTAAGTTCTATGCTAATCAGTTTAGACCTAAGAGATTCCCATATACTTTCGTAATCAAGATTCTCCTATTTAACTATCAGATTTCCGGTTAATAATTTTCACCTTTTGGTTCCTCAATTACTTACCTAAGATTAGATAATAAGTTGATTAGGCATATTATCTTATGCAGGCATAATAGTTAAACCAATTAAGCCTAAATGATTACTATAAGGATTTTGCCCAAGACCATTTACCTAAGAACTCATAGGTGGGCTAATCCCAATCCTAGAGTAGGAAATTACTCAAACATGATAAAAAGAAGAACACAATTCA
>JANHAO010026636.1:0-11040 GCA_026873985.1 Saraca asoca | reverse complement strand
AAGATCTACTTTTTATTTTAAAATAATGTGTGTTATTTTCATGAGAAACTAGTTTCTTTTTCTTTCCTTCCTTTGTTTTCTCCTTGTCCCTTTATTTTTTTTTATTTTCCTTCTTACTAACCTAAGTGGGACTTACCGTGCCACAAAGAACTATAACAATCAAGTTAACAGATTCTGTTAAAGGGGATAAACAAAGACTAAAGAAGTCTAATTTTGTCAAATTTAGGTTCTGATTTAAATTTTGCATGATTCTAGTTATGGTTTTGTTGATCCTCGTTGGTTTCAGTATGATGTTCAATTTGATTAAAGAAGTATCAACACATATTCACTTTAGATTTTTATATCAAGTTCAAATTTTGTTTGTATACATTTGGTGATTTTATTGTAAAAACTCTTTGTGGAGAAGTTGAAGCAAATTTAATGCATGTGTAGAGTGCTAATGCTCCATTGGAAATGAAATTTTGAAGACATTCCTTGTTGTCTATGGAAAAGATGACTTAAATTTGGTTGAATCACTTAATCTTGATCTGAACCTACTTAATTCAGAGTTTGAAAATTTTTGATAGTGGAATTTGTGCCACGGTAGAAATTGTTGGGATTTTGACTTAAATTCTATTTTTGTGAAATAAGATAATTTCTTATTTAGGTCTTTATCTTATTCAAGTTTAAATTTTAATGAGATAAGATTGTAATTAAATTAGATATATCATATTATTTAATATTATGATCAAATTAGACTATCATTTGGTAACGATTTTGTTTTATAAATGCTTACATTATCCTTTGTTTTTGTAATCCACTATGGGGGTTACTTGATTGTTGGGATTTTGACTCAAACTCTATTTTTTGTAAAATAGAATAATTTGTGTATATGGAGTGTGAGTTTAAGAATTATTATACTATTTGTATTCTCTCCTTTATTTCTATAGTGAATTTGTTTTCCATTTTCACCCATACATTAAGTTAAAAGCAAAATCATGTTAAATATTTGTTTATTTTGATTTCTTACTTATTTGATCTTGAATTGTGTCAATGCTCGCACTTCCACATCATCATCAAAATTTCCTAATATTACATACTTACTCAACTCAATTAAAATAACAAGAACAAGACTCAAATTTTTTTCAAAATTTAAGAAAGACATTGAATTTTCTACATAAAAAAAAAGTGAATACCTTTGCATATAATAATTTTCCCAATGACTTTTTACAAAAAAAATTTATAATGTTTCCTTTGTTTTTCTAATGTTTGCCAGGGTCACATACCCTTCCTTATAACTTGTTTCCACGTCGGAATTTTTCACGTAGGCTACAATTGTAAAACACTATAAAATACATGATCAATGACCTAAGACACATGCAATGACAATTTGTTCTAATTGCCAAAATCATTCATCCAAGAATAATGCCTTCGGTCTTCGGTGAGGCGGTCTTTACAACAACAAGCAATGTTAAAGTCTAAAACAATTTTTTTTTAAAAGAAAATGTAATAAATATTAATGAGACCTAATAAGTAAATAACTCACTAACATCAAACTAGTTTATGCAACTTTTAGATGTTGTTTGTTAGTAAGTTAGCATTCATGGTTTAAGGATAGACCTTCATTCTTTTACTAACCTTAACCCTCATTCTTTTACTAACCTTTAGCTTCAACATCAAATAATCACGTAAAAATCACTTATCACATTTTCTCATACATAGGCAAAGGCATACTTCTCTTCTTTTCTCAGCAAGGGCTAATTATAAGTCCATAATCTCTATAATCTAAAAATAGTTAAGCATTACATAATCAAGTCCAATATAACAAGAAGCATTCTAAACATTTTCCAATCCAACAAGAATCATTGTGTAAATAATTGTGATCGATAGGTAAGAGAAACCCTTTGGCCATTATAAATCAACAATGAATCAGTACATAACAATGTCAATCAATTTTCAAGAGGAACTCTTGGCTAATTCAAAGCAACAAAGAATCATCACCCAACAATTTCAAACAATTTCCAATTATTTTTGTAACCTACGCAAGGAATATATCATCTTAAATAGGAACTTGGACCCATAAATAAGTTTCTTTAAGCAATATACCTTTGCAATTTTATAATTCAAACTTCAATGCTCCCATCTAAACAATTTAACTCTCCTTATCTCTCTATCAATTTCAAGACCATGACAATATAAGAATTTAAGTGCAATTGGAATTTCCTTAAAGAACTTATTCATGGATCCAACTCCTAATTTAAACATGACACATACAATCAAGGGCACCATTTATCAACCATGCACTTGATCACAACACATACAATAAGACACAATCCATCAACCAAACACTCAATCACAATATATACAATTAAGAGCACAATTTGTCAACCAAATACTCGATCACAACATATATAGTCAAGAGCACAATTTATCAACTAAGCACTTAATAACAACACATAATACCTAAAATGCCTATTATCTATAAATAATTTTCCATAGTACTACTCATACAATATATACTCCATTATTCACAAGTAACAACATTTGAACGACTTACTACTTTGGCCCAAAAAAGTCTTGCGGCTTAATGAAAATAAGAATTTCAACATTTACTATTTGCAATCTCTAAAACAACTCTCACACTACTTCCTTGTACTTCTATTCTACTTAAAAATTGACACAACCATAGGACAATTATCTCTACATTCCAACCTAATTAGAACATATTAATGAAATCAAGTCTAAGGTTCTTATAGTAATCGGGGAAAAACAATTGATCATAACTAGGGTTCTTTAGTGTAAAATAGATAACTTCAACATTTAATTCACATTCAAGAGGTAACATTGTTATTGTTAATGGTGGAATTTGGTAAGGCCCAAACTCCGATCAACAAGAATAGTTTAGAGTACCTTAAACAGTATTCCGATCATAAGATGGGTTTCTAGTGGTGCAGAAAACAAAGAAAAACAAGGGAAAGAGAAAGAACAGCAAACACACAGAGGGTTTTTAACGTGGTTCAGCCCAAATCAAGCAGCATCGGTCTTTACATCCATGATAGCTTTTATAGATTTGGAGAAAATCTAGCAGAGTTATAGAATATGTTCTCTGGGGTCTTTTTATAGTGATTTCCCTCCTCTTTTTATAGAAGCTGGGAGGTTACTAGTGTAATTTTATAAGTTATAATTTTGTTATATCAAATAATAAATGTACAAGACAGCCTAGACTACCGCAAGATGGCCTCTCTAGGTTACTTTCTACGGATAGGCCCCACATGCTGCTTTTACAGACTGGTGGTGCAGATTGTCTGAGGGTGGATGTGTTTCTAATTTAACCTTTGTGGGCTTCTAGTTGAGCAAGATGCACTACATCCTACGAGCTAGAGTTCTCACTTTAGGTTTGTCGATAGCTCGTGACCTCGAACTTGTATATGGCAAGCTCAAGTAGTTAGCGAGCTCTCGACCATATGTGTTATAACTCGTCTCTCAGTAAGCTGGTACTTCTGTTAAGTAACCTTCATTCTTGGTGAGTTGGGCTTCTTCCCTCGAGCTTGCTCATTAAACTTGCTTGTCACTGGACCTTGGCCAACCCAATCCTTACTAAACCAGAAATTACCCATAATAGTTATTGACACATAGGCAATTCTAATGCTCAACCCATTTCAAGAAACAATTCCATTATAGGTCTATAGGCTTAATGATAGCACTTACCTAACCTTCTCACTTCCATCATACATAAACTCTAAAATATATATATATAGAAACATCACATAGAACACAATTTCGTGATATTTTATAAAGTATCCAAACTAACTCAAGTTCATGAAATAACATAAGTTTTAAGTTTTCATTTAATAGCAACAAAGTAGTAAATAACTTAGAGATATAAGGAAGTAAGCTATTTACTCACCTCATCTTGAACTAGAAGCTAAATTTTTGCTTTGAAGAAGATGTGTTGCAACAAATATGAGCTCAATCTAACAAATTAATCAAATTTTTCCTCATTCTAGTTAACCCTTTGAATTATCCTACATCATCAATAAAGAATCCTTTAAAGTTATAAGAACCCAATTTAGAAATTGAGGGTAATTATTGACATGTGAATTTGGTCAACCCTAAAGTTTAGTAACCCCAAACTACAATTTGAAAGCATAAAGTCACAGGATAGAGAGAGAGAGAGAAGAAGAAGAAGAAGAATAGGAAGACACCAAAAGTTTTTAATATGGTTCAGTCGAGTGCAATGCTTATGCCTATGGTTATCTTATTTTTCCTGTATATTTTAATAGAGTAACAGTATAATGTTCATCCTTTTTACAATGATTTCAACCCTTTTTTATCATAGCCAGGGTGTTACAATGTAATTTCATAATGGAAATAAATCATTAATTAGTTACATAATGGTCAATAATAGATTTCTATTAAATAGGCAATTGAAGGAATTTCTCTGAATTGATGGCTGGGAAAGCATCCTTCGAGTTACAGACTAGACCTTTTCCTCAATGACCTGAGGTTGCTACTTTAACCTTTGTTGACCAGTGATCTAAGTTCACATTTGGTAACCTAGGGAATTATTCCAATGACCTCAATCATAGTTAAGCTAAGCCCTTATCAGTTGAGCTTGTCCATTGAGCTTTTACTAACCCATTTGTATAGTTTCAAAAATACCCATAACATTAGCCCCTAGCTTTTAGTGCAATCTATGGACTGGAAGCTATAGTTCACTGGTAAAAGCTAGCGATTGCAATATGCCATACCATCATTTGGACTTTTATTCCATCATTTCATCTATGCTAGCTCATACCATCATCATCGCATTTAATGTGCATATTTTCCCATAGCCATCAATGTGGCAGCCTTGCTCTTTTCTGGATCATTAGATCGAGGGCAGTTGATCAATCTCTATGTCTAACAGTGAGGCTATTTGAGCTATATAAGGTGAGGAAAATCATTTTTCCCTCTCACTTGTTACTTTTGAAAATCGGTGCTTCTGCTTCTTGCTTATCTCTCAAGCTCATATATAGTCACCATTGTTCTTTACTTTTTTTGCTTCACCAAGTTTGCAACAATGATCTTTGGATTTGGATTGTTGGAGACCGATCTTCTCGTCATTCTTTTTTCAAAACTCATCTTGTTCTATTGATACAGTGAGTTTTCTTAACACATCTTTGGCTCTAAGCTTCCACTTTTCATGAATGCCTTACTCTATGAGTTTTTGATATCTTATTACTTGGTTTGGTAGTACGTGTTTTTCAGTTGTTAAGGAATTTTGCTTGTTGGTTAGTTCTATTGTATGCTTATTTGCACACCTTTTATTGTTGGCATGCGATTTGCTTGATAAGATGCCTATAAGTTTTGGAGTCAAAGGTTGTCAAGTTTAGCTTTCTACCTGTTTCCCAGGTTTAGCGACCTAATTATTTCATTGGTCAAGCCCCCTATGTTTTCAGTGGTGTGGGTCTTAAATGTGGTGATATAAGGTGTGTATGATTTGTTGCATAAGAAATTACTTGTCTAATAGATAAGAGCTTTAGCTTTTAGGAATAGTCTACTCACAGTGACCTGATTGTTCCTCCTATTGTGTAAATGTCTATAGCTCATAGACACCAGGTAGGGAGTGCTAACAATTCTGACTTTTCAGTCTAAAGTAAGGAGCTAGTGCATTTTATAGATGAAATAGCCTCTAGGAGTGGCAAGGTCGCTGAGAAGTTTACCACTTGTCCTGACCCCACTGAAGGCAAGCAGATCACTAAGAGTGAGAGATCTCCCGATCACATGATGTTTAATCACCATATCTTGACCATCAACCTTGATGAGCTCAAGAGCATTGTTCAGACGTACCGATTCCCTAAAGGCTATCACATTATGGCACCCTTATCTGATGACCACGTAGCTTAGCCTCATCTAGGATTTGTTACTGTCAGCACCGATCATCTCAATGCTAGGCTTAAGTTTCCAGTTTATCCTTATATTGTAGATTTATTGAATAAATTAAAGCTTTTCCCTTTTTTGCTTACACCAAATTCTTACTCCTAGTAGACCTCCTTGCACTCCTTTACCTTAGGAATAATCTCCCACCACCTTCTGCAAGGGTTCTTTGCTATCTTTATAGTATTAAGGGCACAGGTCAGTGGGATGGTCTTTACTATCTCTCAGCTCGGCAGAGTAAGCATAAGAGAATTTTGCAGCAAGGTGACGCTAAGGGCAAGTCTAACGTGGGGAACTATAAAACCCATTGGTTTTATGTTTCTTGCCTATCTCTGTGTCATCTTCATAATTTTAGTTTTATCTTTACCCCTGGTAAGTGATTTGAAAATGTGCGAGCTTGTATGAATTCATATACTTATTTCATTCTTAGTTTGACATTCTATTTCATTTTATAGATGGGGTTGATAAGGAGATACTGACATTAGGGGCTGAGGAGGTTGAAGTGCTAAGCCAATTTGCTACTATGGACGACCTCAAATTTGACAAAGACCTCCTGTTTTCCCACAAGCTTGCTTTAGCTTTAAACATCAAACTCACCAGAGACATCGAAGCTCACTGAATTAGAGAGGTTGACCTAGCAAACATCCAAGAATATGAAGACATGGTGAGGTTACACCTTTGCATGCCACCAGCCCCTACTCGATCTGTTGACCTTACTGTTACTATGACCTTATCAGTTCTTACTGCCACAAGTCAATCTTCTTTGGTCATAGTAGCAACGACCTTACAAGTATTGGTTCCTATCTTGCAGTGTAAGGTGGTCGAGGCAGTTAAGGTCCCATCCCCATCTAAGCCCCTACCAAAAAGTAAAAAGTGGACAAGAGGAAGAAAGTTGCCACTATAGGATAAGTGGCACTTGAGGACGAGACCGAAAAGCAACCTAATGGCCTTAGTCCAAAGACAAGGGAGTATTTTGACTTCTTCCAGGAGAATGTGAACCAGATCCTGGGGGCCCACACCAAGGCATTGGAGTCAGAGATGTTTGATAAGGGCTTGATGAGTTATATAGCTCGTCATGGTCCGTAAGTAAGTTAAGTCTTTTCATTTCTATTCTTTTGCCTTTTTATAAGCTAACTCATCTATTTGATTTCTTAGAGCATGTTGGGGGCAATAAAGCTGAGGAATGAGCTTTTAACTTAGGAAGAGGACAAAAAGAAGCTTGAGGGTGATCTAGCTACCATAATAGCTGAGGCATTGGAGTTAAAAAATAGAACGTAGTTACTTGAGGCCTAACTAGAGACATTGAGGTCACTAAAAAGGAAGCCAAGGAAGCTCTGTCTCGTGAGGTGGCAAACCACGAAGCCATCACGTCTAGTCTTACTTCAAATCTTAATAAGGTAGATGACAAGTTATTAAGGGTCAAAGATAAGCAGGACGTGGTAGTGCAATGAGCAGAGGCTACTAAAAAGGAGAATGAGGTAACGATGAACAAGGTTACTCTAGCAAAAGAGAAGACCACCTAAGCTAAGGCGGAGACCATTACATTGGTCGCAAAGCGGAAAAAGATACTACCATAGGCTTCTTATAGATCTCATGGTAGGAGCACCAAGAGATGGACTTCTCCTTTTTTGGCAGGGGTGTTCATAAGGCCATTAAGGGCTTCAAGGAAGCCACAAAGGCAACTTCTCCTAATAAAGGTGTGCAGTCCGTAGATAGAGTTTCTCTTGCTTAGGGCGTAATTCAAAGAGAGAGCATCTCGCGAGTCATGGAGAACGCTAATGATCAAATGATGGATGACTTGTTCACCCCATATATGGACCCTTTAGCCTACCAAAGCACAGCTTTTAAGGGCTAGACTTCCCTTTAAGCCATAACTATAGCAAGCTAATTTTGAATTTAACTTTAAACTTTCAAATGTAAATTCACCTCATTAAAAGAGGTTTTTAATGAACTTATTAAATGTTCCAGCTTTATTCTCAATTTTCATAGTTGAATGCTTAATAAGTCACAGATGATACCTCAGCTAACAATCCATGGTTTAATAAGCATTAGTCAAGTTGAATGCCCAGTAGGTCACAAATGATAACACATAAGTTAACATGATTGGACCTTAGCTAGCAAACCATGACTTCGTATATTTGTCAAGTATGACAATGTATATTTGTCAAGTTGAATGCCCAGTAGGTTGCATTAATGCACTTCAGCTAGCAAATCATAACAATGTATATTTGTTAGGTTGAATGCCCAGTAGGTCATGCCTCAGCTAGCAAACCATAACAATGTATATTTGTCAAGTATAACAATGTATATTTGTCACGTTGAATGCCTAGGTAGGTCGTGCCTCAGCTAGCAAACCGTGACAATGTATATTTGTCAAGCATGACAATGTATATTTATCAGGTTGAATGCCCAGTAGGTCGCACGATGCATCTCAGCTAGCACGAGTCGAATGCATAGTAGGTCGCATGAATGCGTCTCAGCTAGCACAAGGTGACTTTCTTAACACTGAGAATAGTTTTCTTCATGTATAATACTTTACTAAAAATTTATTCAAAAATAAACACTAATATAAAAATTTGAGGAAAAACATGGGTGCTTTTATTAATTTTGAAATAACATTATAGGATTAGAATATGGTTCTCATTGCGGGTGCCTACTCTTAGTCAGGAGCCTATTAGGGTTGCTTAGGTTGTTGTTCCATAGGTTATACCATATAGTCTTTCAAATGACCTCTTTTGATCAGATCCTTAATTGCATCTTTGAATGCCCAATAATCTAAAGTATTGTGCTTAATTTCATCATGTTAGGCACAAAACTTGTCTCTATTTCTAAGCTTGTTGGGAATCCTTATGGGATTAGGCTTCTTAAATTCATCCCTATCCTTCTCCATTGCAAATATCCTATCTTAAGTGTTTAACAAGACGTTGTACTTATCATGGTGACTTGACACTAAGGTCACTCATTCCTGGCCTTCTTTACAGCCTAATTATATGAGTCATCCTTTTGACCTTCCTTGTTCGTCCCCACCATTGCTCTTCTTTTTATTCTAGTTGGAGCTATTTGCCTTGTCCTTCTGATTAGACTTCTTAGGGCCAAAAGTCTCTTCCCACCTGATCTCTTTGGTAACTCGTTCATAAAATTCACCCATCACTAGAGACTTGTATATGCTTTCATAGAACTTTTCATCCTTGTAAAGTCTTACTAAGATCACTGTCAGGATACTTTCATCCAAGGGATTCTCCACATTGTTGACCTCACGCCTAAACTAATTGATATAGTCTTTCAGTGATTCATTCTTCTGCTGAAGACTGTTACAAAGTGGCAGAATGGTGCAAGCTGCCTTCTTAGTGCCTTGTACTAGTTAATGAATCTCTTCTGGCATTCTTCCTAACTATGAATGCTATGAGTTGGGAGACTCCTAAGCCATATCTAAGGTATGTCTCCAAGGATGGCTGGGAAGACACGACACTTGACCAGAGGATTGGTCGTCTGAAGATCCGTCTACACATTAACTGTGTCCAGGTGGTCATATAGATCACTGTCTCTATTGTATTATAGGATATTAGGGATCTTAAATTTGTAAGGAAGAGACTCTACCTCGATCTCCCTAGTGAATGATGTCCTCTCCTTATAATGATCTTGATAGTCCTGAGCCCGAAGGTAATCTTCTAATTATTGTACCCTCTGAAGCAACTCTTCTACTATCTAGTTTTGTGCTCTAGATTGGTAGCTAGAAGATTACTGGATCCCTCTTTGGTCATAGGAGTGGCGATCTAAGGTTCTATGCCCTCTCCTGTGCCCGTGGCCTAATGAGTATTTATCTGAGATGTGTCCCTAACTGGTCTTGTTTGAGCCCTTAACTTGACACGAACCCTTACATCGCTAATTATCATTATCATCATCCTCGTAAGCTCAGTGAGCCTAATAAAAAAATATTTTACTCACTTAATTACCCTCTCACTAAGCTTTTTAAGGTCCAAAATGGTTTACTTTAAGTTGTGTTAGTGTATATTTGTGATTTTGTGTCAATTGGAATCATTGTAGAAATATCGCATTATTTGGCCCTTTTAAGTGGTTTTTGTATTCTAGTCATAACTCAAGCTACACTTATCCAATTGATGTGATTCTTATCTTGTAGGAAATCTAAGACATGGCTTTACAACCTTAATGAAGACCTCTAAGGCTGAATCTCACAATTGGCTATCTAAATTTGGAGTTAAATCCAAGACTAAAATGTTGCCTTAGCTTATCTCGAGCAGCTAGACCTCTGAGCATTCGTTAGACCATATCTAGAGCTATACAAGTCCAAATGAGGTCAAACTAAGCCCAAATAGAAGCTTAGACACAATGCTACAACTTTTATGAAGGCTTTTAGACCTAAATCTAGCAAATTAGGCATGTAAATGGAGCTACAATTCAGAGACAGAATGCTGATAAAATAGGCTTCCATAGAATTGGATTTTAGGCCTCAATTGGCATGCAACTTGAGCCCAATGGATCATCTCTTGCACCATCTCACACTTAACCAGCTAGAAGTCATTAAGATAGTGAAAAACCAGAGAATGCAGCCTACAATTGCTCAAAACATGCAAGAAGAGTGGCAGTAAGCAACCAGACACCAGCAATCATTGCCTACTCACCAACCTTGCAGCTAGCTTCTCTTAGCCCGGGCAAAGTCTTTTTGTTTAGGCTTTTTAGTTCAAGTTTAGAGTTTAGTTTTGAGGAGTTCTAGTAGAGTAGTGTATGACATTTTCTCTTCTTTTTTTATATATTTTTTTCATTTTCTTTCTGGCTTCCATGGAAGGTTGAAGTTGTAATCAGTCCAAAGGTTGACAAACTTGAAGATTAATGTGGAGATCTTATTCCTTCAACTTGTATTCAATTATTTGTCATTTCTTCTCCTTTCCTCTCTATTTTTACTGAGTTTTCTGAATTGAATGGATTTATTTAGTTTGGATGACTATATGATTGTTGATTAATGATCAATTGTAGGAAGAGGATAGGAAAATCAAGCAATGCATTAAGATTTTGATGGATTATTTGTTGGCTGAGTTCTGATAAGACTCATTAATCATTTCAAGGATTCTTGTTATGATTTTAGGCCATAGAATATGATCAACAATTGAATGAATATTTAGTGAT
>JANHAO010026635.1:0-11043 GCA_026873985.1 Saraca asoca | reverse complement strand
GACCAACTGGTTTATATTATGCACATGGATCCGTGGCTGGGTTTCAAAAAATTTTAAATTTTCGCTGTGCTTGCTACCCGAAACCTAACACTTTTTCACTACACAATTGTGAAGACAATTCTACTTCTCCACATAAACTTTACTAACATAGTAGAAGGTGAAAGTTTTCTGAAGTAGGCAATGAAGAAAGGCCTCAAAATCAATATCCTATACCTTATGCTCTCATATATAGGCACCATTTTCACAAAGTCCAATCAAAGCTTCTTGTCCTATAGGATGATACTCACTAAGGTCTTTTCACGTTTTCATATTCCTTTATCATTAGAAAAAGAGGTTGAAAATATGGATAGCTCCACTTCAATGAATGAAAAGACCTTACATTAAATGTAACTTAGGTCTATGAATGCGAGGTGGGTGAGGCAAGATAGGTCAGCATCTACGAGATCTGGTGGTGGTTTTGGTTCTAGTTCCAGTGGATCTATAGATTTCCGAAATGATACTTTAACTTTGTTAAGGTAGCTACAGCTTCAACAAATATAATTCTTTGGGTTGATGGAACAGTCACATTAGCAAAAAAATGAAAGGCTTGACTCCATTCAAGTGAATATGAATGTAGAGATTTAGGATTCTCATAGTCATTTGAACACCACGAAAGGATTGCTGAATGAAACTGAATATGCTATTACTCCAGACACCTTTGGTTTTTAGCCTAGTTATAATATAATTATTCTTTAAGCTTCATTCCCTTGTTAATCTTGCTTTTAGTTACTACTGCATTATAACTTTGTTGAATATTAATCTATTTTTGATCATTTTCAATGCTATTCATGCTTCTGGTTATTGGTTTTATTCTTTTGCTTTATTCTTTTTGATATGACAAAAAGGGGAGTATTGTGTATTTTGGGATTTTAGTGTTACATTCCAAATGGAAGAGTGTATGTGCACTTGGAGATTTGAGTGTTGGCATGCCAAAGGGGGGAGTGTATGTGTATTTTGGGATGTGAGTGATGCATGCCCATAGAGGGAGGTTGTTATGTTGAGGGAGAGCTTTGATCTTTGTTGTTGAATTATGTTATAGGCTCTGAAAGTATGTTTGATCCCTTTCTAACCCCAAAATTGTTTGTCATCATCATAAAAGGAGGAGATTGTTATCCTTAGCCCTTACTTTTCTAAATTAAGCAAACTTGTATTTTGATGGCAATAAATGATTTTGTTTAAGCTAAATTGATTTATTTTTTGTGGATATTTGTGAATGGCCTTGGACTTTTGGCTGAAAACTTAGATTAAGCCTTGTTTAAAGTATTTTGCAAAGGTACTAGATTATTGGAATTTAGCTCACTTCTTTAAATTACTTGTGAAAGGTTTACCTCAAGATTTTGCATAAAAAGCTTTTCAAATATTATCACCAAAAACATTCTAACTATTTCATAAATGTTTGGCCATATTCATTTAATTTGGAATTTTCGATTGGTTTATTAAGTTTAAAATGGAATAAATTGATTTTGAAATGATTTGGCAAAAATATTCTTCATTCTCCAAACCTGCAATTCAATCAAGCTTTTTGAATTGCTTTTGTGAACATGATCACAAGAACAATGCAAGTATTCTTGCCATTGTGATTTGAATTGGGATTTAATGCTTGTTTTTATGATTTTGATCACAACCAAATCAAAACAGCCCAAAAGTTTGCAATAGCCTACAATTTGAATTATATTTTTCTCTAGCATTTTGTGATTCAAATCATTGCCTTCCAAATTGAACTTCATGATTTTGATCACATGAAATTCTGTACTTATCAAAGATTTGCATTTTTTGGTGAGTAAAATCAAACTTTACAAAACATTGCTATGATTTGAATCAACCGATCCAAAATTGAATCATGGGATTCTGATTGGAAATTCAAAATTTAAATTTGCCATCATGCACATGATCATGCTTGCATGGGTACTTTTTTGTAATAATGCTCATTTTTACTAAGTGCCATGCTTTCTTGACCCTAATTCTTAAGAGGTAAACATTCTCTTTATCTGTGCTTCAATTCTTTATCTAAATTCTTTCATATGAGTTAGATTTGATTGATTCCATATCTACTAAGCTTCAATTTGTAAATTCAAATTGTAGAGCTCTTTAAATTTTTTCCATATTTTTTGAACAAATATGGGTTTTCTAGGGAAAGCTTTAACTAGGGTTTAAAAAGTGGTTGGGCTCTTTGTTTTCTCTTTTTAAGTAAGTGGTTAAGCTTCTCAATGGGGATTCAATTGTGGTTGAGCAATCATTGTAAATGCTTCTCCTTGTGCCTATTTAAACTTTGAGGGACTGATATTGTAGTGGATTTAAGCTTGGTTGAGAGATTGGAAATGGTGTACGCCTTAATGATTGTCTTTGGAGGGGGAACCACCCTAAATCTTGTGTTTGAATTTTTTTATCACTACTCTCTTTATTTTCCAGTAATTTATATTGTGATATCTACTTTTACTTGTAGTGATATGTGAGATTTTTGTCTTACTTTGTTTATTATGAAATTTGTTGAGAATTTTTATGGCTCATTATTCTATCATTTTGCCCATAAGTTGGCCTACTTGAAAAAGTTATTTCCATTTATAAATGTGCTTATTGAGGCCTCACCTATTTATAGTTAAATGAGTTACTTTGCACAAGTGCTTTGATTTGTTATTTCTTGTGTGCAAGCATCTTCATCAAACTATCTTGGGTTTGTTTGAATTAAAACCATCCTATGGCTCTCCAAAATCAAGAGATTTTTTCAAAGAACACTAAAAATTGTGAAAGATTTCAAAACACCCAATTCACCCTATTATTAGGTGTGGGTTACCTTGTCCTACAAAATATACACCTATAATTGGATGTTCAAATTAGGGTTGATATTTGAACTATACCATAAGTCCAATTTGAATATCAAGAGATCAAGGGATTGAGTTACACACTAACACCTTATCACAAAAGGTTTTGATTTTTACAAATCTATTCCTAGCCTATGGGTGGTTATAAAGCTTTGCCAGAAGCCAACCATGATCTATGAATTTATTTGAATAATATAGAGATATTATGTTTGAACTAAAAGAGTTTTAATTCAATTGAGGCTATAGAAGCTTGTAAATTATTTCATTGCCAACATACATAGAATCCTAATGGGTCATAGACAATAGGATCTCTTTAATTACAAGTTAAAGGAAAAGTTAGAATGCAAAATATTTTGAATCCAAAAGTCAAATTAATGAACATCTTAGAAATTTGAAATGATTAATTAAGTGTTCTAATATAATTAGAAGCGTTAATTAACCAATGACTTAATAATGCTAATAGAGATTACATTTATTAAATAATAGTAAATTTTCAATGTTAATATTTAAATGTTGTAGAATATTAATATTAACCATAATGGAGATTATAAGTAGAGGAATGATTCCCCACTTAGAAGGTTATTTTAATAAATTAAAATAATTTTAGAATAATTAAAAAAGAGAGTTTATGAGCTTGGACTTATAGAAAATTGTTTGAGATTATTGGATAGAAAAGAGGTAACATGAAGTTAATAAGTTTGGACTCATTGTGGCCTAACCAAGGAGTGTGGACTCCTTTGGCCAAGAGGGTTGTACAATATCCACTTAATGAATGGACGATATAAGCAAGGGGAAACCTTAGCTTGTGTGTTACTCATAGTTGCTCCCTATTCTTGTTTGTACTCTAATCTCTTCTATTCAAAGAGGAAATAAGCTGACCTTTCTTCAATTCAAGCTTATCACATTTGTTATGTGCCAACTCTCTTTGTGTAATCTTACTTCTCATCTTATTATTATTATTTTTTTTTTGCATTCAAACACCAACCTTGCCCTTGTGAATTTGTGATTCCTTGGAGAGCTAGCACCACTTAAGCTAAGTGGTTAATTTTCCTACACTACCTATTACGTGAATTTGGTTGAGGCTTTGAATCAAATTGGCTTGTGTGGATCACCGTTGGTATTTGAGATCAAATTTGAAGGAGTTATTGAAGGCAATTTGAAGGGCTTGACCATACTGCTTGTTCATGGAATTGCTTGAAGATCAAGTTCGATTTTGGAGACTGGTGATCCTGAGTAAAACTCTCAAGAAAGTATAATTTAAATTGTTACTTTATAGTTTATTTGAATTTTACCTTGCTTTATGAATTAATTTGTAAATAATATGCTCTAGGTTTGGAAAAAAATTTAAAATTTGCTGCACATATTTGATTCTTTTTTATTGGCATACTTGATGCTTAGATCTATTTTCCCTAATAGTGGTATTAGATCCTATGTTGTTTTCTATTAATTCATGTTTAATGATTTGATTATTATGGTGATGATTGCATGTTGTATTTTCGTTCCATATGATCAAAGTTTGATTAAAAATAGTTTTAGACACTTTCCTTATATTTATTTACTTATTTCTTAAGTTTTGAAAAGTATGATGGATTTGACTAGCTGATTGATTTTGTAATTAATTCAAATTAATTTCAAAATAGATTGATTGTGATGTTTTGATCGTGGAATCATATTAGTCAACTTATTTAAATCAAATGTTAATCAAATAACTTGAGACATGCATGACCATAATTTGAATCAAATAGCTAATATTGTATGCTTTCTTGTCTTATATGTGTCATATATACTTGAATGCATGGAAGGATGATTAGGACCAAAGGTTTTTATAGATAGAATGTATATTATTGATTATTTTATTAAAAAAGGCCTAGGAGTCCTTCCTTTCTCTCAACTTCCAAATATAAAATTCTTTTCTCATTTTACTATTTAGGGTTTCTTCTATATGATGTAATTGGTTACATATAATGGAATTAGGAAATTCAATATTAATTTGGAAGTTGTTCAAATAGTCACACAAGTGTAATGGTGAGTAGCAAGAGGTGCATATCATGGAGATTTTTCCTTTTATGGCTCTAGGGAAATAATTTTAAATTGGTCCATAATCATCCCATATATGTTATGCATGCAAGTGATTTATATTGCAATATAAATAGTGATGTTTCTATGACAAAGACTAGTAGATGTATCTATGAACATAGATTAGTTTTAAATGTATGCATGCCATACACAAGACCTTTAATAATTAAGCCCAAACTAATTAGAAGATCTCTTACTAATTTAAGTCAAATATTAAGAACATGATTGATCATCAGCCTTCAAAATAATGATAACCAGAGATTAATTTTGTGACAACTTGTTAGCCTTTATCAAGATTATGCTATATGGTTCATGTTATTGTCATTAGAATGTGAATGATATTCTTGTTTGATGGTTTCAAGTTAGTAAACATGTATAGTTTGGATGGCCCTTGTCACAACTATGCAATTTGGTTGTGATTATGTTTCACTTTGAACATTATAAGTAAGGGGTTATTAATAATGTTTGATGTGATGGATAATAAATGACAAAGAGTTGTCAACATAATGATTAGGAGTTATATTAAGATATAACTAACAAGATTTGCCTATTTAGTCTAATTTATTTGGTTTCCTTGGCCTTTATTAAGATCAAGTAAATTAAACCAGGATCCTAATCTATTATGATTATCATCTAATATGATGATTTGATTCTAAGATAGAGTCATCAGAATAAAGGAAAACAAAGGGAGTGCATTTTATTAAAGTCCATATAAAATGAATGTTATGCTTAGATATTAATCCCTTCTATTCTTGTTGAAAGTTGTTAAAATGATGAATAACATCTCCTTAAGAAACATATTGGCTAATAATAAGCTAATTAGACCAAATTACATGGATTGGTTACAAAACTTGGAGATTAACCTTAAGTAGGAAAGGATAGCTACATCCTTGAGAAGGACCTTTCCATACCTCCATCTGAAACACAAGGAAGACATTGAACAAGCAGCATGTGTGATGTTAGCTTTAGTGTCTCCTAAGTTTCAAAAGCAACATGAAAATATGAATCTTTTTAATATAATTCTACATTGGTCAAAGTTATATAAAGGGCATGCTCATATTGGGAGATACCAGGTATCCCATAAATTATTCAACTACAAGATGGTAAGGGATCATCTATTGCAACTTATATGTTAAAGATAATTAGGCTAATAGAGAGATTGACCTAACTCGACCATGTGATTGACAATGACCATGTGGTGAACATCAAATTTCATTCCCTTCCTAAGTCATATGGGTAATTTGTCATGAATTTCTTCATGAATAAGATAAAGGTTTCTCTTGTAGAGTTACTCAACATGCTTAAGACTACTAAAATTACTTTCAAGAAGGAACAATCTGTATTAATGGTTAGTACCTCCTCTAAACCCAAAAAGGGAAGAAAGAAGAAGAGTTTTAACACTAAGGCTAAGGTTGAGAATCTTAGAGAAGGTGTACAAAAGAAGCAAGAGAGTGTCCCCAATGGTATCTACGACCATTGTCATGTATAAGGCCATTAAAAGTGAAATTGTAAAGCTCATCTAAAGATCATGAAGTAGAAAAAGCTTTGAGAAGCTTCTACTTCAGGTAAAAATATCCTTGTGATAGAGATAAATTTGTCTTACTACTTTGCTGATTCTTGGTATTAGATACTAATTGTGGCTCACACATTTGTAATAATATGCAGAGGTTAAGAAAAAATATAAAGCTATAGAAAGATGAAGTGAACCTGTTTGTTTGGAATGAAGTAAAAGTTGTTGCTATTAATGTAGGAACCTACCTTTTAGAATTGCCCACAAGCTTAATTCTAGAACAAAATAATTGTTATTATGTTCCAACAATTTCTAAGAATATTATTTCCATTTCTTGCTTGGATCAAGAAGGGTTTGCTTTTAGCTTTAAGAATAAGAGTTGTTCTTTTTCTCAAGGTAACATGTTTTATGGTAATGGCAAACTTATTAAAGGATTGTATATTCTAAAAATAAGACAAGAGATATAAACTATCACAAATAAGAAACCAAAGTTTAATGAATCCATATATTTGTCCAATCTTTGGCATTGTAGACTTGGTCATATTAATGAAACTAAAATCACAAAGTCACATAATGCTGATGGTGGAATTTGGTAACCCCAAATTCTGTCAGCCAAAGAGTTCAGTAAAGAGAGAAAAAGAGAGAGGTAGAGATAGAAAGGAAAAACTGAGGAGGTGGGCAAACAGGGAGGTTTTAACATGGTTCAGCTAAAGTCATTCAATTGACCCCTACATCCACGGTAGTGTTATTTCTCAGAATATTTGAGTGTATAGTATACAGTTTATAGTATATCTATATTTTACAGAGTGTTCTCTCTATCAAGAATTGGATTTCTTAGAGTGGGCTCCTCTTCTACAATAATCTTAACCACTATTTATAATTATAGGGTGTAGTCAAAAAAGGGGAAATAATAATAGTTTAAGTACAAGTTGATTCCTCCTGATTGACGTTCATAAGTTGGCCATGCAAGTTGTCCCTACCTCAGGTTTAACAAAAGTGGGTTTCTGGAAGATGGATGAGGTGGCATGTTTTGACTAGTGAGCTAGAGCTTGTTGTCAATCGACCTGGAACCACCACCTAGACTTTCATCTTGTGATCTTAGGTCATGGCTGGTGATCTAGCACCTTTATTTAGTGACCTCAGCCTTGATCGATTTAGGCCTTATCCAATTAGACTTGTCTATTAGGCTTTTGGTAGCCCATTTTGCATAGTACTAAAAATACCCATAATATTAGCCCCCTAAGTCTCAGTTTGCTCTACAGATTAGGAGTTGAAACTTGCTGGCAAAATTCTACACATGTATTCTACATTGTTATCATTTCAGACTTCTTGTCTGATTGCTTTATCTTTATTAGGCCATGCATTTAATGTACATGTTTTATAACTGTTGGCATGGCAACCTTGTTTTTTGCTAGACCATTTGATCAAGAGCAACTGGACAATCTCTGGATCCATCAGTGAAGCCAGACCAGTCTATATAAAGTGTTACAAATCTTCTTTGCTTTGTCACAGAATGCCCTGATAGGTGTGTTGGTTAAGCCCCCTATGTCTTTGACAATCTAGTTTTTGATGAAGTGCTTTGAGGCCTATATGACTTGCTGTATGAGGTTCCCATGGACAATTCCACTTTGAGGATTTTGGAAATTTTTTTCATAACCTCCTCATGGTGTTAATGAATTCAGCTCCTTCATCTTTACGTTTTTGCCTTCGAGTAGGTTGACCGCTTGGTTTCTCCAAGTACCTTGGGGTAATGAGGCTGAGGGAGGAACTCTTAGCTTTGGAGGGGGACAACAAAAAGTTGGAACAGTTTGGCTTGCTTGTTGATCCTCTAGCTTGTTGGAATTTAGCTTTTCTTCTTAGGATATGGTAGTTGTAGGCTTGCTTTAATTTGTACTCTTGAATCTTCATGTACATATTCTTCTCATTGGAAGAGGTTTTGCAATAAAATTTTATGATATTTCCTTGCTTTTCCAAGTGTATCATGCTGGATGTTCTGAATATCACAAAAGATAACATGTAGGCAAGTATGAATAGATTCCTGCAAATCATAGCTAAATAAATATTAAGTTGAATAACCAATTGATTACATTAATTCATCTCAACTAGTAATGAATTTAGCATCAGAGTGCCTTAACTGGTAAGAAGAATAAGCACCAAAGTGCCTCGGCTAGTAATGAGAAGAGTGCCCAAACAAGTCACATGAGAGCTGCGCCTTAATTAGCATAACCTAATCATTGAAGTAGGTTGCATGCATATGGTGCCAAAGAGTAAGTTGTATGCATGCATTTGCCAAATACTAGATCGCATTCATACAGTGCCAAAAAGTAGGTCGTATGCATGCTAAGTAGGAGGTCACATGCATGTGGTGCCTGAGAGTTGGTCACATGCATGTGATGCCTGAGAGTTGGTTACATGCATGTTGAATAGAGGGTTGCATGCATACAGTGCCTAAGAGTTAGTTGTATCAATGCTGAGTAGGAGGTCACATTTATGTGGTGTTTGAGACTTGGTCACATGCATGCTGAGCAGAAGGTTGCATGCATATGATGCCTGAGAGTTAGTCATATGCATGCTAAGTAGGTCAAGGTATAGCTTGCCTTCCGTGGTATTGATTGCTTTGGAGTTTTAGTGGGGTTTACCTAGAATGCTCCTCACGACTTTGTTTTTGGAGCATTAATGAATGTGGCTAAGAAAGTTGCTCCCTGGACTACTCTTTTCAGAGTGTCAATGGGGATGGCTAAGAAAATTGCTCCCCGAAGTACTCTTTTCAGTGTATCAATGGAGATGGCTAAGAAAGTTGCTCCCCAAATAGCTAATAAGGACCCTTTTTAAGAGGGGATAAGTGGGCATCTTGTGTTTTGAGCTCAGGGAACTTCAGCTCCTTTTTGTATAGCATTTTATCGAAATCACACAATCATGTCAATTTAAAAGGAAAAACTTGGCACTTTTACTGACTTCTGAATGATGATATAGAACCACATGGTTTTTACAACATATGCTTGCTTTTGCTTAGGACCTTGCTATGCTTATCGAGATCATTGTCTCATGGGTCACACCACATAATCTTTTAAGCAACCTCTTTTGATTAGATCCTTAATCGCATCTTTGAGTGCCTGGCAATCTAAAGTATTGTGCTCAACCTTATTATGATAGGCACAAAATTCGCATGTGTCATTACCCCAGTGGGGATTTCTTACAGAGCTAGGTGTCCCGAAGACTTCTTTATCCTTTTTTGTTGCAAATATCCTATCTCGAGTGTCTGACAGGAGCTATAGTTGTTATGGCAATCTTGATGTTGAAGTTGTGTGGCCCTAGCTATCTTTGCAAGCTGGTTATTGGAGTCGTCGTTCTGACTCCCATTGTTACTTTTCTTATTTTGGATGGAGTTATACACTTTGTCCTTCTTTTTAGACTTCTTTCTGCCAAAAGTCTTTTCCCATTTGATCTATTTAGCAACTCATTCATAAAACTCACCCAAGTCATTTACCAGAGATTTGTATATGTTCTTGTATAGCTTTCCATCCTTGCAGAGTTCTGCCAAGATCGTTGTTAAGATACTCTTGTTGGATGGATTCTCTACATTGTTGACCTCATGCCTGAACTGAGTGACATACATTTTTAGCAATTCATTCTTCTGTTGAAAGATTGTTGTGAGGTGGTAGAATGGTGCGAGCTGCCTTCTTAATGCCTTATATTGGCTGATAAATTTTTCCTAGTATTTTTTCCAATTGTGAATGCTGTGAGCTGATAGACATACTCCTGAACCATGTTTGAAGTATGTCTCCAAGGATGGCTAGAAAGACATGGCATTTGACTAGTGGATTGGTTGTTTGAAGATCCATTTGGCCATTGAATACATCTTGATGGTTGTATGGATCACTTTCCCTATTATATTGCGAGATCATGGGGATTTTGAGTTTGCAAGCGAGAGGTTGCAGCTCTATCTCTCTTGTAAAAGGAGTCCTCTCCTTATAATAGTTTTGGCTATTATGAGCTCAAGGATGCTCCTCTAATTGTTTTACCCTCTGAAATAGCTCTTCTACCACCAGATCTCGTGTCTTAGATGTCCAGTTAGAGGTTTGCTAGCTCCTTTTACCTTTTTGGTCATGGGAGAAGTGACATGGGGTATGTCCCTGGCTAGACTTGTTCAAGCTTTTTGCTTAATGCGAGCTCTTATGTCATAAACAATCATGGTTGTCATCTGATGTGTATTTATTTTACTCCGCAAGTGCACGACGTAGCTGTAGTAGAGACCGACAAATATGGGTCGAATCTTATAGAGATCTCATTTTCAACTACCAGATGTTTGCAATATTGGATGCCTACATCAAATAAGAACAACAAAAGAAGAGAAAGATCTAATGTAAAAGTAGCAGGCAACTAATTAAGCAAAATATAATAATAAAAGCCTAGAATTGAGGTTTCACCATAGTTTTGTTCTTTAATAATTAATTGAGTTATTTCTTATTATGATTACTTGATTAATTGAGGATGGTTTTGCCTAAATTCATTACTAGCCTCTTTCAAGGTCTAATAATAGTACCTAAATCAACCTAATTACCTACTTTCGTGGAATTTGATTAAATTAAGCCCTTTAAG
>JANHAO010026634.1:0-11039 GCA_026873985.1 Saraca asoca | reverse complement strand
TTCCAATAGCAGGTCGTGTTTGGGGTCAAGCTCATTTATCCATTAACCTGTTTTCAAGACGGTCCATTTGATGGTTTTCTTCACAGTTCCGAGGAGAACTCTATCATACTTATTATGTTCTTGCCATTTCATTCCTTGTGTTACCTTTGTCCATTCCTTACTTCTTTGTTCTTTTTTGTTCATGCCACATTTTAGTGATTTGAGTGTTGTGTGATTTTGATTGTCACATCTTGTAAACTCCAAGTTTTGTCACTTAGTTCTCATAGGACTTTAAGGAGAGGACTAGAGTGGTAAAAGACAAGTGTGTTGTGAGCACAATAGAGAGTAAAAGCCTAGTAGTGTGAACAAACACAAGTGGAGTGATTTAAACATTTGTGAGGGTGTGAATTTGTGAGGTTCATATTTTCCTATCATCTATTTCAAGTTTTAGGCTATAACTTAAGCTCAAGATGTCAAATCAGGTTGATCTTTATATGGCTAGATAGTTAAGAGAAATATCTACAACTTTCATGTTGAGGCCAAAGCCTATTTTTGCCATTTGGAGTCTGAAAATATACTGTGAAAGTGCCTAATGTTTTCTTTCTATGTTGACCTTGCCACAATGATTAGGTCATAACTAAAGCTTTAACAAGTCAAATGAATCAAACCAAAGCCCAAAGGTTCCTAAGGTCCAACCTATTCTTTTCAAAATTTAAAATTATTGAAACTATGTAGTTTTGAAGGTCAACATTAAGGATAATATGAAACCAGCGTTTTTACTCTGAATAGGAATCACTTTGTGTTCAGACTTTTTGTAAAATCTTAGGCTTTTTATTTTGGTTGACTTGCTTGGTATTTTTGTTAGGCATGTTGCCTTGTTAGTTTAACCCATTGTGGTTTAGTGAGAACTATTAGGAAAAGCTTGTTTCCCTCACCATTCAGATTTGATGAATTTGAGAAATTGAAAAGTGTTTCTTCTTGAAAGCTTCTTTTCCTAGGGTTCTTGTAGAACTTGAAGACTTATCAAAGAGATTGCTCTTTGTGGCATCTAATTTTATCACTTATCACTCTCCTCCTATCTTTCTAGAGTGTGGCAATAATATCATTCTTTTTCCATTCAATTTTGGTATTGAATTTGCTAAATTGGTGATAGATCCATAGGCATCTCCAAGGAAGATTACATCACATAGGCTCTTTTGCATAAGAGAACAAGCATAGACCAATGAGTATAGAAAGCATCCCTCGCATCACTAGCCTTAGCAAACACATTCAATTTTCTTATCTTACCTTAGTTTTTCTCTCAACTCTTTCTTTTCATTGCTACTCCTTTTCTTTTCACTCTCACACTCTTTTTTTTTTCACACACTCTTTTTTTTTTTTTTTTCATTTCCACGTGTTCTTCAAACACTTATTTTGGGGTTAACGGTACAAGAGCAATTGATTTGTTGTCTTTAACAAAGTTATACCTATTGAAGAAGCCATTATGAATTACATGTCTAACAAATTACCATGGCCTTCCTAACAACAAGTGAGCCGCTTGCATAGGAACAACATCACAAAGAACCTTATGTTAGTACCTTCCAATGGAGAATGCCATGAGAATTTGTCTTGTCACCTTCATCTCTCCGCTATCATTCAACCATTGCAGTTTGTAAGGTATGGGATGACTCAAGGTAGGCAAACCCAATTTCTCCACCTATAATGAGATTGCAAAATTTTCCCATTACATGACACCTTGTATGGAAGATGTTCTCTCTTTGCTCTTCATTCTCTTCTTTAGTTTGAATATTCAAGACTCTTTTCACCACCAAAGCTTCTCCTTCAACCGTGTGTTCTACTCCCTCACTGCTCTCTTCTCCACTAGAATTGGATTTTTCCTCATCTTGCTCATGCTCACAAGCTGATTCTATCTCACCATTACCCTTCAACAACATGACTCTTTTGTTTGAGTACTCATAGGCATAGCAACCATGGCCTAAGCACTTAAGGCATTTGATATTTCTTTGTTTTTGAGGTGCTTCTATCTTTCCTTTGCCTTTGGAGTCTTCTTCTTTAGCCTTGTGAAAGTTTTCAACTGTGACCCTTTTTGCATATTTGTCATCTTTGTGCTCATGCTTCTCCTCCCAATTAGGCTTCTATGAAGAGTTAGATTGATGTCCATATTTGGAAGAACTCCTCCTCTTAAGTCACCTCTCCACTTTCATAGCCATATGTACCATGTCTTCTAATTCCATAGAATATTGTAACTCCACCACATTTACAATGTCACGGGTTAAACCTTGTAGAAACTGAGCCATGGTTGCCTTTTGATCTTCCTCTACATTAGCTCTTATCATGGTCACTTCCATCTCCTTGTGGTGGTCTTTAACATTCTTAGAACCTTGTGTGAACCTTTGTTACAATTCTCTATAGTAGTGGCTAGGAATGAATCTCTTCCTCATGATAGTATTTAGCTCATCCCATGTAGAAATAGGTCTTTCATGATTTCTTCATTTACCACGGACTAGTTGATCCCACCATATGATAGCATAATCCATCAATTCAACAATCTCAAGCTTTACCTTCTTTTCTTTGGAATAGTTATGGCATTCAAAAATTAACTCCACCTTCTTTTTGCACTCCAAATAAGCTTCTGGATCATTTGTCCCATGGAATGGAGGAATTTGCATCTTAATATTATGGAGGGTAGAATCAACTCTTTCTCTTCTTGGCATCTCATTTCTTCTTCCCACATTTCTTCTTTCACCCCTCCTCTCACTCCTTTTGATTTCATAAAAAGAAGTCGATAGTTCTTCATCATCCTCACCCCTCCATTCACCCTTATTGCTATCATTTTGATGACTTTGTCTTTTACCCCTTCTCTCATGAGTATTTCTTCTATTTTCAACTCTTGTGAGCCTCTCACCAACTTCATCAAGCTTCATATTCACCCTTTCAAATTAATGTTGCATGGCTTTCAAGGTGAACATGATCTCATTATTTTGAAAAGTACTACCATCCGCCATCTTAAATGAATAGAAACTTGTAAGAAAATGTTAGAAAATAAGGTCCTCACCACAGTGCACTTTTCTCACTTGTGTTTCAACACTCCACGCATGTTTGCATTCTAGAGTTAGGCTTTTACCCTTAAATGAGCTCACACACACTTGCCTTTTTACCACTCTTTCTCTCTCTTTGAGGTTCTACAAGAACTAAAGAGACAAGCTCACAAGGTTTCACAAAGTGGTAGCCAATATCACCTAACACTCAAATCATCCTAAAGTGGCATAAACCAACAAGTACAAGGAGTAAAGAATTATCAAGGGAACACAAAGGAAATGGATAGCACAAGACACATAAAGTTTAGGCCAAAATTTTGGTCAAAGCCAAAAGGTGCAAAAAAAATTTAAGTGTCAAGCAATTGGACTTCAAACTAGATTTCTAAGCTATGATATTGATCATGCATCCAAACAAACACATTCAAATAGAATACAATGGAAAATGATTCAAGAGAAACTAATTCTTTGTGGATTGAATGGAGCTCAAACATGCAAAAAAAAATATATATATTTCTAAAGATTCAAGACAGCACTTGTTTCTTTCTTTTCTACTTTCCTTTTTCTTTTGTTCTTTCACACTTGTTTCTTTTCACTTTTTGTTTCTTTCAAATTTTGTTTCACTTTTCTTTGTCATAATTTTGTTTTGTTCTTGTTTTTCTACAAATGTTTCCTCTCCTGTCTTTTCTGTTTCCTACAAATACATCGTTGACCAATATTTTTCAACACTTGTGTAAACGAAATTGAGTAGCCAACAATCAATTTTAATCAACCACAATTGGCTTAAAATAATTTCCAATCGGTGTACTCAATAGGAAGATGTTTTTGGCATAAGACATAATCAACTTCAAGCTTGGACAGTAGCCAAAATCTCATAGGAAATGTAGAAAAAGTTTCAACCAGTTGTAAGGGAAATTGGACAACAATTAAACCAAAATAGGGGACTGCAATTTGATGACAAAAATTGATGAAAATGTTAAGGAGAAAGGCACTAAATAGCACCAAATTAAAGTGCAATTCAGTATCAAGCCAACTAACACACAAAAGCAATGCAAAGGAAACTCAAACCAACTAGCAAACACCTGATGTGCAACTAATTAAGAAACAAAAATTTTGTAGAATGGTCAGCAAATTTAGACGGTAATTAATAGCACAATTTAACAAACAAATGACATAACTGAGTAGAAAAATTTAAACCAAACAAACCTATGATCAAACACTTGGTGGACAAACGAAGACACAAAATTTTTTTTGCAGAAATGAAGTGAAATTGAAGTAGAATTAAGTCAAACAGCAAGTAAAATGGCAATAGAAAAATTGAGAGCAAAACAAGCAGAATCTAATAATAAAATGAAGCAAAATTAGACACAATTCAGCAAGGTGGACAACAAACAAAAATGACATAGAAATAGGGCAAAATAGCAAGAAAAATGTATGAGAAAATTAGCAAGGATTCAGCAGAAGGAATTGAAAATAAACCTAATATTTGGAAAGCCAAAGCTCTGATCTACCATGGAGATGCCCATGAAACTTTCTCCAATTTAGTAACAAAGATGAAAAGAAAAGAAGAATATTCATGCCACACTCTAGAATAGGTAGAAGGAGAGTGATAAGTGATGGATTTGATGCCACAAAGAGGACCACTTTGATAAGTCTCTAGTTCATGAAGAACCCTAGGAGAGAACTCTCTCAAGAAGAAAACTCTTCAATTTCATCAATGTTCAAATCTAAATTCAAAGGGAAACAAGCCTTCAAATAACTATCACTAAACAAAAATGGGTTGGACTTATAAGGCAACCAAGCCCAACAAAACACTAAACAATTTTGCCAAAATAAAAGGCCTAAGTTACAATTGAAGCCTCTAAACTATATTTACAAATCCAAACACAAACCCAATCATTTGTAGAGTAAAATGCTGGTTTGACTTTAGCCTCCATGTTGACCTTCAAACCTCTATAGTTTCACTAAGTATAAGGCTTGACATCATTAGGTTGGACCTTAAGGAGCTCTGGGCTTTAGTTTGACCTCATTTGACTTATTGAAGCTTCAGTTATGATCCATTCATTATGACAATGTCAATCTAGATAGAAACATTGGGGTGAATTCACAACAAATTTCGAGACTCCAAATGGTAGAACTGGGCTCTAGCCCTAATGTGAAAGTTGTAGAGCTTTCTTTTAACTTTCCAACCATACAAACATTGGACCGATCCAATGTCTAGAGCTTAAGCTATAGTACTAATGTGATCTCCTATGGAAATGCCTATGGATCTATCCCCAATTCAGCACCAAATTGAAAGGAAAAAGAATGATATTCATGCCACACTCTAGAAAGGAAGAAGAAGAGTGATAAGTGATGAAATTAGATGCTACAAAGAGTAATCCCTTTGACAAGTCTTCAAGTTCTACAAGAACCTTAGGAGAGGAAGCATTTAAGAAGAAACAATCTTCAATTTCTCAAATTCATCAAATCTAAATGATAAGGGAAACATGCCTTTTCTAATAGCTATTACTAAACCACAATGGGCTAAACTAAGAAGGCAATAAGCCCAACAATAAAATACTAAACAAGTTAGCCAAAATAAAAAGCCTAAGCTATTACAAAAAGTCCAAACACAACCATTCCTATACAAAGTAAAAATGTTAGTTTCACTTTAGCCTCAATTTTGACCTTCAAAACTACATAGTTTCACTAAGTTTGAAAACATTAGGCTAGACTTTGGGGACCTCTAGCCTTTAGTTTGGCCTCATTTGACCTTTTGAAGGATTAGTTATGACCCATTTATTATGGCAAGGTCAATCTGGATGGAAACATTAGGCAACTTCACAATAAATTTCAAGACTCCAATGGTAGACCTGGACTCTGGGCTTAACATGAAAGTTGTAGATCTTACTCTTAAATTTCCAAGCATATAAAGATTGACCTAATCCAATATCTAGAGCTTAAGTTATAGCCCAAAACTTGAAATAGTGATAAAAATCCAGCGTTATACAATTAATTCAATTAATCTCCAAATCATGACCAAATCACAAAATAAGACCTGTTGCAAAAGGAGAAAGATTAGAAACATGAAAGGAAACATGAACATTAAAGGACTTAGGTTTTCTCTATAATATCCCTTTGCCATAAGCTCTTCAACTTGTCCATATGCTGGCTAGATAGGTTTGGGAACTCCAAGAATGAAGTCAATTTGGTGTTTTATCCCTCATGATGATGGCAAATTGTGAAGCATTTCTTTAGGAAACACCTTTTGAAATTCCTACAAAATCAACTCAATAGCACTAGGCAAACCATTAGTATCATGATTATCATTCAAAATAGTGCCTTTGCACAAAAGAATTAGCATAGGCCGATCACAATACAAGGCTTGTCTCACATCACTAGCCTTGACAAAGACATTCTATTTCATTTTTTCTTATTTTTCACTTTCTCTTAACTTTCTTTTATCACTCTTTATCTCTTTCTCTTCACTCTTTCTCTCTTTTTCTTCACTCTTGTTCTTTTTTTCTTCACTCATTTTCTTCTATCTTTTTATTTGGTATTCTAAAATTTGCTTGGAGGTGAGGGGTGCAAGAGTGATGGTTTCATTGTCCTTCTTGAAGCTATATCGGTTTAGGTAGCCATCATGCATGATATGTCTATCAAATTGCTATGACCTACTAAGTAATAGATGGGTAGCTTGCATAGGGGCAACATCACATAAAATTTCATCTTGATACCTCCCTATAGAAAAGGATACTAACACTTGTTTTGTTACCTTTATCTCTTTACTTTCATTTAACCATTGAAGCTTGTAAGGAATGGAATGACTTTGGGTAGGCAAGGCCAATTTTTCCTCCATAATTATACTAGCAACATTTGCACAACTTCCCTTATCTATGATAACATTGCAAACTTTTCCCATGACACAGCATTTAGTGTGGAAGATGTTCTCTCTTTTCTCTTCATTTCCCTTTTTAACTTAGGAATTCAAAGTTCTCCTCACCATTAATGACTCGCCTTCAACCACAACATCAAACACACCATTGCTCTCTTTACTACTTGAATTATAACTTTATTCCTCCTTTTCTTGCTTACTAGCCGATTCCAACTCTCTATTGGCTTTCATGGTCATGACCCTTTTGTTAGCGCATTCATAAACATAATGGTTGTTCCCCAAATATTTAAAGCATTTGATGTTTCTTTGCTTTTGTGGCACCTCCATTTTGCCTTTGTCTTTTGCATCTTCACCTTTTCACTTTGAAGAAGGTTCGGCCATAGGCTTCTTGGTAGCATTGAGGCCTCTTGAATTATGTCTCTTATCCTAATTACTCATCCAAGAGGAACTTGATTGACGCACAACCTTGGAAGATGTCTTTCTTTTGAGTTACCTGTCCACCTTCATTACCATGCGTACCATATCTTCAAGTTTCACATAGTGTTGAAGCTCCACTATGTTAGTAATGTCATAGTTTAAGCCATGCAAAAACTCATGCCATGGTAACCTCTCTATCCTCCTCCACATTGGCTCTTATCATTGCTATCTCCATCACTTTGTGATATTCCTTAACGCTTTTGGACTGTTGAGTAAGGCCCTGAAGCTTTTGATACAATTTTCTATAATAGTGTGAAGGGACAAATCTCTTTCTCATGATGGTCTTCAACTCTTCCCAACTTGCCATGGGTCTTTCTAAGTTCCTTCTTCTACTTTACACAAGTTGATCTCACCAAATAATAGCATAATCAATGAATTCCATAATAACCAATTTTACCTTCTTCTTTTTCGAATATTTGTGAAAGACTAGCTTAATCTTTTTCTCCCATTCAAGGTAGCTTTCAAATCACTCTTGCCTTGAAAAGATGGGATTGTCATCTTGATATTGTGAAGATTTGAATCCACCCTTTCTCTTCTTGGTCTCTCATGTCTTCTACCCAAGGTGCTTTTATCCCTTCTTCTTTCACTCCTCTCAGTTTCACATGGAGAAATGGACAACCCCTCTTCTTCTCTTTCAACTCTTCAATCTCATTCATTGCATCCATGTTGGTCATGAGTTTGTTTAGTTCTTCTCTCAAGGGAATGTCTACTATTCTCCACACTTGTGATTCTTTCACCAAGTCTATCAAGTTTCACATTCACTCTTTCAAATTGTTGTTGCATGGCTCTAAGAGTAAATATGACTTCACTAAGCTAAGATCCACCACCTTCTATCTTTAAGCAAGAAATAAATTCTACAAAATAAATGTTAGGAAAATATGGACCTTACCAAATCACACCCTCACAAGTGCTTAATTCACTCCACTCGTGTTTGTTCACACAACTAGGCTTTTTCCCACTATTGTGCTCACAACACACTTGCCTTTTACTACTCTAGTCCTCTCCTTTAAGTCTTTTCAGAACTAAGTGACAAATCTTGTAGTTTAGAAGATGTAACAATCAAAAATCACACAATACTCAAATCACTAAAATGTGTCATAAACTAACAAGAGCAAAGAAGTAATGAATGAGCTAGGAACACAAAAAGAATTAGGCAGCACAAGGAATGAGAGTTTTGGCCAACACCAAAATTTCAAGGTTTGGCAAAAAAATTTAAGGTAATTCAATGAGAAATAGAGGAAAATACTAAGCAATTGCTCCCACAATTTGAATTCTAAGCTAGAAAATTGATCATGCAATTCAACAAAAACATCTTCAAGTTGATTACAAAGGCAATTGAATCAAAACAACTAACTAGATTGACTAGGAAGTTCAAAAAGTTGTAGAATTTTTGTTTTGTTGGATAGCACTTGTTCTTCCTTTTTTTATGATTTTTCTTTTCCTCTTTCTTTTGAATGTTTTTGTTTTTCTTTGTTTCTTTTGTTGCTTTTCCTTTTCACACTTTTCATTTTCTTTGATTTTGCCTTTCCACTATTGCTTTTTCTCTTTTCTTTTGTTTTCCTTAATACTTTTCTTTGTTGTCTAGTATTTTTAATTTTTTAACACTTGGCACAACTTTGAGCAACCTAAAAGCAATTAAATTCAATCACAATTGGAAGCATTCAATTTTGAAATGATGTGTACTCAAAATGAGATGTCTTTGGTGCAAAACAAAATCAAATTTAAGCTAAGACAATGGCAAAAATTTAAGAGAAATTAAGCTCAAAGTTTCAACCAAGCAGAGTAAAACAGGGAACAACAAGCATTAATTAATGCAATTGTGGGAAGAAATAGATCCAAATCACACCAAATTAAGTATAATTCAGTCCCACACTAATTGACACACAAAAACAAAGCAAAAGACACTTAAACAAATTAAAAACACTTGAAATGCAACAAGGAAAGCAAAGACAATTCTATTGAAATTTTAGTAGAACCTTCAATAGAACAAGCAAGAAAATGGAATACAAATGAATCAAAATAAACAAAAAAAAAATTACTCAAATAAAGTAAGCATCAAACACTTAGTGTGAAACTAAATCATAGAATTTTTCTACACAAAATTGATAAAAAAAAATGAGGAAAACTAAACAAGACAGCAAGCAAAGCCAATGCAAAACAGACAGAAAATTTAGCAGCAAATTGCACTTAATTGGACACTAATTGATCAAGTAATTAAGCTAAACAATTTACACAAAAATTCAGAAGTGTTGGTCCTAAAAAGATAAAGATCCTGCCCTTTTTACAAATGTAAAATATTCTTTTTACTTTGAGATTGGATTCTTGTTTTACAAGATTTTTCACGAAGACTCTATGGGATGATCAAGATAATATTGAAGTCACTAATATAATTAGGAATTCAATTATAGGTTGATCAATTTAAACCAGTTTAGCAATTAAATAGAATTGTAATAAATTCAGAAATGTAGTGATATCAAAAATGCAGTAAAATAGTAGAATGCAAAATGCAAAAGTATAAAATGCAGTAAAGAATAAGCAAGAACACCAATTTTTAAAGTGGTTCAACTTAAACTAAAATGGTAGTTTAAGTCTACATCCAATGGATCAATTTTAAACTAGATGACCACTTTTATTAACAACAACAAGAATTAATCAAACTCTTGAACAACCAATTCATACGTAAGATTTGACTAGGCTCTTGCCTAACTAGAACACAAGATTTAGCTAGGCTCTTGCTAACCTAGATACAACAATTCTTTTATCTCAAACAAACTATGATCAACCTTATAACTTGGAGACATTCCAAGAATTCTTTACAATCTTCAATTAGTTATAATTAACCTCACAACTAAAGAAGATGCAAAGGGAAGATCAACCTCTTCCTTTATATCTCCAATTTCTATTAGCCTAGAAATTTGAAATAGAAAATGAGAAATAGGGAAAGGAATACAATACCATAATTTAAGATGAATATCTCAAATATCTAATGTGAATTCTTCACAAACTTGATTCAAGATCCTTTGAATTAATGAGCTATATTGACGTAGTCATAAATCTAATAAAGCTCGGATAGCTCTCTATTTTTCACACTTGAAGAAATCTGAGAGTTATGAAACTAATTGAGTTTGAAATAAGGTTAGGGGTATTTATAGTTGTAACCAACATTTGAAAAATAACTAACTTTTAGTCTATGAATTGATTCATGAATCAATTCAAAGCAATTACCAACTAATGAATCAATTTATGAATTGATTTGTTTATGAATATCATAAAGAATGTTCATGACTGAATCAATACATGAATCCAGTCATAGTATTATATGAATAGGTCTTGAATCGATTACCTAATCAATTTAGGAAAAATTCCTAACCTTTGGTAGGAAATATTTTTCAAAACTTTTATTTATGAATTGATTTAAGTATAGTTTCACAAAATCTTCAAATGAATCGATTCGTGAATCGATTCATATAGTAAAAAATAGTTTTTTATAAAACTTGCACTTGCAAAAGATCATTTGAAAACTTTGTTTAAAAAATATTTTATTTTATCTCACTTCAAGTGATTTATTTTTACCTCAATGTATCAATTATAAGAAATTTACTTGAATCAAAATTGATTTGAATTCACTTACAAAAGATCCTAGTAAAAATAAAATAATTGCTAAAACTATT
>JANHAO010026633.1:0-11040 GCA_026873985.1 Saraca asoca | reverse complement strand
AAAAAGTCATCACTGAAGGTGTCCTTTAGTGACAACTTTTTGGGTCGTCACTGAAAGTCACCCTTTAGTGACGACCAAATGTCGTTACTAAAAGCCGACCTATAGTGACTATTAATACACTTATTGTAACTAAAATCTTTTGTCTAATTAGTGATAATATTTTGACTATTAAACGATGCCATTTAATGTAAGAATTCATCAGCTTTATCATTAGTGTACATTGTAAATTATATGAAATTAATTATAAATTGCCACCTTAATTTTTTAATTATAATATTTAAATGTAATTACCTTTTTTGATTTGTAATTAATTTAATATAATATAGGATAAGTATATAAAAATTTCTCCATCATTACCATCTTTGTCATTAACTCCAAGACATAAAAGACCACTTAACATGTAGTTTAAGTGGTGCAAATTTGCACGATGAGTTTGAATCCCATACGACCTATTTTTTTCGTTTCTTATTTTGATTTCGTCCTTCTTGCATATGAAAGGAATACCGCCAAAAGTTAAAAAGACACTACATGTACTATCCTTCTTGTATTTTAAAAAAAAGTTTGTTTACAATTCATCCTTTTAAACATACAAATTAATTGAATTTGATCATCTTTAAATACAATATTCTAATATATAAATTGGCTTAAATTGGATTTATTTCAATAACTTTAATCAAGTTAAAAATTGAGAATTCTAATTGATAAGTGAAGTTCATAACACCAAGTTAACAATATCATCAAGAAAAATTAATGGATTACGTGATATTAATAGTCAAATAAGAATATTTTCACTCCTTATATAAGTTATGTAATTTATATGTTTTTTGACATAATAAAATGAGTAATTAACTTTCTTTTTAGTAATTGTCAGCTTGCAATTTTATTGGGATAGAATGTGATCAATTTGTATATTAGAATGATAAAATTTGTAATTAAGTACAAAGGCAAAAAAAAGTGATTGTATTCTTGCCTAAGCCTCCTCGTTACCAAAAGAGTGTAACTATCATAATCATTATCAACATACCAAGAGAAACAAGATAAGGCTCCAATCCCATTCTATCATTATTATTTGAGCTACCCCTGTAACCATCTTTATCTGAAAGAAATAATGACCCAAACCATCTGTCTTCAAGTTTCATAATTACACACAAGGTGCATGTTGGCTTCATCATACAAATGGGAGGCAAGCTGAAACTTCGGAGGCAATCAACCTCCACATAATTCACAAAAGTGGTAGGCCATGCTTTGTTCTCATTATAACACTTGTGGAAGCTTCATATATATGGTTTTGCTTTGTCTGTCTTTGTCCTTCTTTTTGACCACATCGTCGTTTCTAGCTAGCTTGAGCATCTTCACTAGACATCTCTATCCTTTTGTCATTAACTATTACACCCATAACCTAACTGATTATGATATATATAATTCTTTCAAGCAACATAGACTCACACACAGATCTATCTAGCTTCTTCAAACAACCACACCAGATTGATATATAATTCTGTACGTATGGCACCAATCACAACTTACTTGTTGATTTTTCTGTCTCCGATAATGTCTGTTTTCTGGGATGTTCGTCCTATGTTGGAGGATTTCACTCCGCAAGATCCAGTTTTAGCCTTTTATCCGCTCGGTTATGGCGACATCCGCCCTGACCTTCGGAGCTTTCTGTGATTCTGTTTTGGTTGAAGAATGATGCATGTCAATGGCCAGGTGCTACTTATGATTCTGGAAGACTTGTATTCTGCCTGATCTTTTTTTTTTTTGGTTATTATTTTCTCTTTTATATTTATGGGTTATATTAATTCCCTTGTGATTTGTGAAAGATGGTGTTTTTTTAGCTTAATTCTTCTTATTTTGTACATGAGAAAGGAAGAAGGAAGTGAGATATATATGTACCTTGTGGGTGTGAACTATGAAGCATGAATTATTTGATGTCCTAGGCATATTTGTATTGGGTACATATGGAATATTGATACGTTTGGATATTTCATAAATATGTATTGAGTACATATTTTATAAAAATTTAAAAATTAAAATTTGGGTATTTAAAGAATATTATTGGTTACATATTTCTTTTTATCCATTAAAGTCTATTTTTCTAATAATGATGATGAGAGAGATCATAAAATTAATATTGTTACCATTTGAAGATGCTCTTTGCTTTATCTTCCAGTTAAGTTTTATTAATTTTGTTATGTTGTTATTGTCTAAGCAAGTTCTTTGATTTAAACTTTTATATTTAGTAACTCATGATTGTTCATGGTATGTTTTATGATGTTATTATTCCTTATAATGTTAATTTTTGTTAGTCCTAAAGTTCAACATGATGAGTTTTAATTTGATGATGACAGTAGGCATGCTTTGATATGGAGAATGCTTGTCTTTGTGTTATATCATATACAATATACTTAGTGCTATATCATTTATAAGTGTTTACATGCATGCTATACTGTGATTAATGAATATATATATATATATATATGTTAGGATTATAATATATGCTCTTGTGCTAATTTGTTTTAGATTAGACTAACTATATGAATTGCAAAATTTATATTTAGTTTATAAGATTGTCCAAAGAAGAGAGAGTGAGCATTGGTAATTCTTGTCATATTCATCTTTAGAAGAAAGTTAAGAAAGAAGAGATGCTCCAAATTTTGAAGATTTAGAAGATTGAACCTTTAAATGCTTGGACATTTCAAGTAAAGCCTTAGGTATTCACTGGGTCTAGTTTTCTCTTTTAGGCTTAGTCTTTCTTTTTAAATAAAATTCTTTATAATTTAGAATTGAACCTTGTTTTACAAGTTCTTACTTGCTTTATCATATTTTCTTTGCTGGTCTTGCTTTTAATTGATGAAATTTTTGTTTAGGCCTTTAGTCAATACGTAACGGTATTGGATTATTTGAATTTAGTTGTTTTTTGAAATTACTTTTGGAAAGTTTGCTTTATGATTTTACTCAAAAGGTTTTCAAAATATTGTCAATAAAAATATTTCAAGATGTTCTTACATGATTTATCTATCAAATTGTTTAAATTTAGAAATATGTTTTTGCATTTGAAATATGTTCACAAAAAAATTTCAATATATTTTTAAATGATTTATCAAATTATTTAAACTTGGAAATAAGTTTTTGGATTGAAATATAAGCTTTGAAATGATTTTGAAATGAATTTAAAAAGTTTAGATTTCACACTCTAGTTTTAGGATTCGAATTGGTGATTACACTTAATTTTGCGATTCTGATTGAAAATTCAAATTTTGAATTCATGATCATGGTCGTAATTTTTGAATTATTTTCCCAATCATAATCACATATGTAGGACAAATGCCAAATAGTTGTCAAAATTTGGCAATTCAAATTGGCATTTTAACTATATTTATAAGTCAGATCGCAAACCTCCAAAGGGTGATCGAAAGGTTGCATTTCAAGGCGTTTTGAATTGGCTTTCATTTTATATCACAATTCTAATTACAATTCTAATTGCAAGTCAAAATTTGAATTTGTGATCTTGATTGCAATTCAAAATTCCATTTGTGATCATGATCATAGGTGGTAGTTTTTTTTTTTTTTTTAAATAATGGTCATTGTACTGTGTACCATGCACTCTTACTATAAATTCCCTTTTCATACATTTCTTCAAGGAAAAATCCTATTTTCTTAGAGGCAAACATTCTCTTTTCATCTATGCTTCAACTTTTTATCTATTTTCTTCAATATGAGTTAGATTTGAGTGAATCCATACCTATTGAACTTTAATTTATAAATCTGAACTGTGGAGTTTTTTTTTTAAATTTTTGTCATATATTTCAAAGACATCTAGGTTTTCTAAGGTGTGCCTTACCTAGGTTAGAAAGAATGATTGAGTTCTTTGTTTTCCCTTTTTGAGTGAGTAGTTGAGTTTCTTAAAGGGTTTTTCGATTATGGTTGAACAATCACTCTTGTGCCTGTTTAAATTTGGAAGGACTGATACTTAGTGAATTCAAACTTGGTTGAGACCTTGGAAGTGGATGCATGCCTTGACAACTATTTTTCAAGGGGAAAACTACTATGAATCTTGTGTTTGAATTTCTTTATCCTTACTTTCTTTATTTTTCAACAATTAATATTGTGATATCTATTTTTACTCTTGTTGATGATTAAGATTGAGGGATGCTCTATTTTTTATTGTTAAATTTTGTTGAGTATTTTGTGTTTTATTATTTATCATGTTGCCTTGATGTTGGTATGCTTGAAAGAAGTGATTTCTTTCTATAAATCTACTCATTGAAGCTTTGGCTATGTATAGTTAAATGAGTTACTTTACACAAATACTTTGATTTGTTATTTCTTGTGTGCAAATATCTTTATTAAACTATCTTGGATTTATTTGAATTAAAACCATCCTATGACTTTCCAAAATCAAGAGATTTTGAAAGAGAATACTAAAAATTGTGAAAGTTTTCAAATCGCCCAATTCACTTCTCTTTTGAGTATGGGTTGACTTGTCCTATAGTTTTAATTATACATATAATTAATATATATTAAATTTTTATATAATATATTTTGATGTACTCATATTCTTATGTTTTTTTTTAAATATCAAATTGGAGTATTTTTACTATATTGAAACAATACTTATACCAATTTTGAGCACACAAAAGTGAATAGATACATACAAATTCCCATAATATATGAAATTAGCCCATGATGAGTGAATTTTGTGTGCTTTTAGTTCTTCAAGTTTTTTTTAATTTAATAATGAGATTCTAAACAAAGATTTTTCTCAAAAAGTAGGTTTGTTTAATCAAAAAAATAAAGTTATATGAAAAATACTTTTATAGAAAAATATATTTTAAGAAGAATGATCAATTTTTTTTGTCTTCATCATTCCGTTCAATCAAATTTGGCCAAAATTTTTAACCACTTTTACTAACCCCTTTTTTGGGGGCTAAATGTATGGGGCAAAGCCCAAATCAAAAGAAAGACAAAACAACTACATCTAAAAAATATAGGAGTAATCACTTTTAAGACATTAATAAGGAAACAAGGGCTATAGCCAGTTGGAGGGGACTTTTGGACTTGAAATCCCAAGTCATAGGATAAAGCATGATTTGCAAACTAGTCTACTGAACTATTCCCTTCAAGGTAGGAGTGAGTAATTGATATTGTCTAATCATGAAGAGGAAGATCCTTACATCTTTGGTGAGCAAGCAAGAGCTTAACAAGAATGCATTATTATTTTGTTTTAAATTGCCTACCAGTACATTGGAGTCAGATTTTATATAGGATGACTTTCCTATAACCCTTTTGCCAAGCTAGCTAAAGTCCTTCCCCAAAGTTCGGCTTATTAGAAGAATAGATGCCAATGTTCTTAGAAAATCCCATAGCACCCTAAAGTTCACCTATGTTAGAAGGACATATGCCAATGTTCTTAGAAAATCCCACAAGCCAATTTCCAAATTGATCTTGGATTAAGCCTCCATAGCTTACTAATCCTAGATTATTTCCTTTGGAAACGTCGCCTATATTGAGTTTTACCCAATCTACATTAGGTGCTTTCCATTTAATATCAACATGCATTGTTTCAGGCCACACATATATACTTTGCATCATAATTTTAGCATTAAAAATGTCCTAGGTGTAACACTTTATACAAGAGATAGGATTATTTGGAAAAATGATAAGTTCAAAAATGGATTTATTCCTCCATGTCCATAAAAACCAGCAAGTAATTCCCACGTGATAGACCAATTGAGATAAAAAACTTTACTTAAATTCTCAGAAAGGTTGGCAATAACCTAGTCACTAATATTCCAATTGAAGAAATTACCTTTATGATTTGGTTTAAGAAGGACAAGCAAAACTTTCTTTGCCACACTGCAATCCCTTAAAACATGCATTGTATCTTCATGATGACAAAGGCATTTGTGGCATTTAGAGTTATTTAGACCTCTTCTATTCTATGTCTAGCTTCATTGGTCAATTATATTTTACAGTTACGAGATTGTTAAAAAACCAGCAAGTGATGCAATGTATCTTGCAAGTTCTGAGGGATTGAAGAAATTACCATGTAACCATTTCCATATAAGCATCCATGCAATTTATCTTTTTGATGGCAAGGGCATCAATGGCACTTAGAGTCTATTATTTCTTACAATTACAAGTAATTAAGTCTTTACATGATATTTGATTGTCATATAATTTTGAAGAATATAATATCGTGTTAATTTTTTCCATTGTTAATTACTTATAATACTATTTGTTCTAAATTGTGAAATCCCCAACGGGTAATGCAATTGTTGTATTTTATTATTGATTACATATTTTGCTTTTACATTGTGCAGTAATTTTATCATTGTTTATGTTTTGCTAAATCCTCAACAAGTAATGCGGATATATGAGTATTTTGATTTTATTTTGCTTTGTTATTATTATTGTTTCATGTTTTACAAAATCTCTAATAGGTAATGCATATAATTATAAATATATATATATATATATGTATGTATTTTGATTATCTAGTGATTTTATTATTGTTTTATGTTTTGCAAAATTCCCTATGGGTAAGTGTGAATTATTAAGTTTTCTAAAAAAAAAAAAAAATCTATTTTTTCTTATCATGAATCCTCAAGTAAGTGATTGTTTCAAAGTAATGTGAATTTAAAATATCTTTTCTTATGCCTAGTGGTGGATTTGTATTTTTTAATCTTCTCTAAACCAGTGTATTGGATGGTATTAACTATGTGGATTGGGAACAAAGAGTTGATATGTTTTTGAGCTTACATGATTATAATGATATTATATGTATGGAACATGTACCTATCTTTCCCTAACCAGTGACTAATGATAATGAATGGTATAAAGGAGACCTGAAGAGTTATAATAATTAGAAAATTGTTATTAACATTCCCAAATCTTATGGTAAAATTAGATTTTTAATTGAAAAAGTGGGAGCAGAAGGAATTGAACCTCTAAATTGATGAAGGTCTAATACTATGTTAAGTGATAGTGGTCTTAACAAAACTTTTTATATGACTAATTTCTGTACATAGACCATAAAAGAAATTTTAGATAATGAGGGGCTGAATAAAAAAAAAGAGATTTGATTCTCATGTGAATAATTTGTAGATAAGATTCACTAGATCAAAATGTGTAGAAAGATTGATATAAGAAAACATATGAATGAATAGGTTATTATAGGTGACAAAGAGTTTAAGTTTTATGGTAAAATTATAGTTGAGAAAACTATAGTCTCTACTATCTTTAAATCCATGCCAAAGTTATATAAGTTTATTGAACATTCTATACATTAATTGAGTCATGTAAAGGAGTTTGACCATCTTATTCATAAGCTTAATCAACAAAAATATAGAAAGGTTGCTAGAAAATCTGAGGGAATTATCAAATATGAGCTTTCAACTAATAATTGAAGCTATAAGAATGTTAACAAGAGAAAGGATGAATTCTAAATTTCAAAATTATACTAATTTATTTTTTTTAAAAGAATGTGATGACTATTGCATAGTGAATATACTTTCATTGCAACAATTCTACTACTTCAGAAAGGATTATAAAAAAAAATATAGAACAAAATAAAATCCAAGTGAAGTGAGTCCTTTCTTCTAAAATTTTGTATTTCCTATGTTAAGCTTTTTTCGTTGGTAGGCTAATTTAAGAGCTATAATTCATGTATTCATTGATTTTTATGCATTTAGGAAAATCAAAGAAATTGATACTAGACAAAGTTTCATTGATATGAGAAATGATGATAAAATTCCTTTGAAGGACTTGAAACTTATATGAGTTAAAGTTGAAATATATTAAAATCTTTTCCTTAAAATATTGTTTTTATGTCTCATCAATAAAATTGTTTGTTAGTTGGCCAGATAAACTTGAATTTTCTTTGAAGATAAATGCTTGTCATGTATGAAGAAGATAAAGTTGTATTAAAAGGATTTAGAAACTTGAAATATATCTAGTTAATTTATAGGAAAATGTTATGAGTGAACTTTCTAACTTCCAATCCAATAAATTTGATCTCTATCATATTATTTTAATTATATTGGTAATATTATTGATGAAAGACAGATTGGTAAGGATACCATGAGATTTTTTTTTTTCAATTTATGCAAGTTGTTTATATAGAAAGATAACTAAGTTTCCTTTCCTTTCCTTTCAAAAGCTGATAAAAGTGATTTTTTTTATATAATTCAATTAGATACTGGTGGTTATATGAGCATGCATATTAGAAATGGTCATTCTTATTTTATTATAATTATTGATGATTTTTCAAGATTTGGAAAGTTGTATTTTTTTCTCATAATATGAGCAAGATAATAGAGATTTTTAAGCAATTTAACCTAGAAGTAGTAAATACCACTAGAAGAAGGATTAAGATTTTTTTAAGTGAGAGTGAATATTAATTTGATATGCATGATAATTTCATGATAAGAATGGTGCTATTCATTTACTTAGTATGTCACACATAATTGAATAAAATAAAGTTGCTAAAAGGTGCAGTAAAGGCCTTGTTGAAAATGGTAAGGTTTATGCTAACTCTTGCCACCTTTTCTATTACATTTTAAATAAGTTCTTTTCATTACTATTCATATCCTAAATAAGGTTCTTTTTCAAGTTTATAGAGAATACTCATTATGAATTTTGGATTAGTAAGTAATCTAAGTTGAATAATATGAAAATTTGGGATTGTGTTACTCATGCTATTATATCTGATCTAACTAAAAATAAATTTGTAGCAAAATCAAAAAGGTTTTTTGTCTATTGGTTATCCAAAATAATTAAAAGTGTATAAGTTATATGATCCAATATATAAGATGATTAGTGAGGGCATGTGAATTTTATTGAAGAGCATTTTGATTGTAATAAAATTCTCAAAGAGAAATCATTCCTATGGGAATTATGAGTTTGCATTTAAAGTTTCTTAAAGGATAGTTAAATAAAGATAAGTGTTTTCTCTTAAAAGAAAATGTTATTAAGAGGCTTTGAGGAAAGTGAAAGAATGATTAATTCATATCCTAAACAAGCCTTTAGATAATAGAATTTTATATCCCAAGAAGTTTTAAAAAAATATGGTTTTGTTTAAAATTATGAAGATTATTGAATATATATGAAAATAGTGGGAGCAAAGATTGCTATTTTAATTTTATATGTAGACTATATTCTTTTAGCATATAGAAATGTGTATTTTCGTATGGAGATAAAAAAAAGTTAACTTTTTCATATGATTGATATGAAAGATTTATCTGAAACCTTTAATATTCTTAGTATCAAAATTATCATAGAGATGACACAAAAGAGGCTCAATTTGTCTTAAAAAATTTATAGATACTCTTTTGTTTTAGTTTAAGATAGATTATTGCTATGATGGTGATATTTCTTATGACTTGTCAAAGAAGTTATAAAGGATTGTCTTGTTATTTCTTAAGATAGGCTTAATGAAGCCTTGTTTTCATATGCTTCCGATTAAGGAGCTTTGTATGTGATTTAATGTGTATTAGACTTAATCCTGCCTATAAGTGAGAGTTCTTACTAGATTTTAATCTTATCCTGTGAAAAGTCAATGGGAAAAGGTAAAGTAAGTGTTTGAAGCATATTATGTCATATGATTTGACTAATTAATTTGATTAGTTATAAATTGATTATTTAGATTTTGATTATAAGGTTTTGGGGATACGTGGATACATGAAAGTTAATTACTATACTTGGGTTTATATTTGGTTGAGCTATAATATCGTAAAATATTAAAAAAAAAACCAAGATTGTGCAGACCAATCCTCTATGAAGACTAAGTATGTCACTATTACTATAGTTTTAGAGAAATGGTATATCTTATTAAATCTTTTAGTAAGTCTTTATGTAGTACTATGTTTAGAGTGACCCATAATAATCTTTTGTGATAATTCATTAGTGGTGGCAATTGTGAAGGATTTTATGAGTCACTTTAAGGTAAAGAATATTAAAGATAATATTATTGGTTTAATTCATGTTAGAAAAATAAGAAGTTATGGAGAATATATCATTGATAGGATAACTTAGCAGATCCATCTATTAAAGTTCTTGGTATAATTATTTTAAAAGCATGGATTTGATTCCTTTGTGACACATGTATTCTTAAATGAATGAATGTCTTGATATTTAGTTTCTCTATCATGTATATACTTGTATGTATATATGGGAGGGTCTCAATAGAGAGGAAGGGTTGGATCTCAAATTATTCAGGCTTACGGAATGTTTGGGGCACATCTCCTTAATGGTTAATACTAAAATTGGAATGTAGCTTTACCCAAATTGCCAGATCCTGAGTATGAAATGAACAAATTGATGTTTATTCCATGGAATTTGATTTGTAATGGCTTTGTTGAGCACTCATGGTTATGTCTCGAGATTTAACTTCTGTATCAGGTATGTACTTGCATGTGTATACAGGAGATCTCGATAGAGAGAAAGGGCTGGATCTCAAATTGTTCATGCCTATGGAATGTTTGGGCAGCACATTTCCTTAATGGCTCATACTTAAATCGTAACATAACTTTAGCCTAGTTGCCACATTTTAAGTATTATATGAATGATAAACCAATTCAAGATTCAGTTATAGTCTTTAATTAGATGGTATATATTTTATATAGGCCCGGGATAACTAAATAAACTTTATACTAAAAAATTTGAGATAATGCTCATTATTATGACCTTAAAAAATATATATATTTTTGTATTTTGAAACCAAGTGGGAGATTGTAAGAATTTTAATGATTTCAAATATTAATATTATTAGTTCTAAAAGAGTTTTAATTCACTTAATGGAAAAATCCAAGATACATTATTCAGTTCTCTTAATGTAGAATTGTAAACAAATGATTTTAATGTTATAAATGAAATTTGTTTTATTGACCATGAATAATGGGTTTGGTACTTGAATATGGGTAAAACTTCATGAATGGGATGTAGGTTATTGTTGTTGGGTTTCATGGCAACAAGCACAACGAAAATTTTAAAATTTGAAACCCTAGCCACGGATCCATGTGTAGAATATAAACCAGT
>JANHAO010026632.1:0-11038 GCA_026873985.1 Saraca asoca | reverse complement strand
ATTTGATGTGACGCAACTGTAGCTTGTAATTAATAACCAGAGTCCATCCTTCCTCTATAAATAGGATGATATTGTTAGCAAGAGGAGGGGGCAAAGAAAATGATTTTGAACAATTACAATAGAAAAGTCTCTATCGTGGACGTAGGGTCCAGTGAATCTGGATTTAACCGAACCACATAAAAATCTTATGCCTTCTCCCTTATCTCTTCCCCCGCTTACCCAGTTGTTCGATCTGGGCACACACGCAAACCTAGAATAGGTCCAGGATCCTGAAGAATCCCCCATTGGCCGGAGTTTGGAGTGCTGACCAAAATCCGACGTCAACATGAGACTTGCTTTTATTGTCAATTTATTCTTAATTTGATTCTCTTGATTCTCTATTTTCATGCTAATAATTCCTTTGGATGCTTAGTTAATAACGCCCATTAATTAATTATTCCATGTGATCTATTGCTAATTGAATTTCTATAAGTAATGTGTTTATTTATGGATGTTTGGTTATAGGTAGCAATAAGGCTTTGATTTGCTATTGGGGTGAATCAATTTTCTTAAAGAATTGGTGGTAATTAATTGATTTGTTATTTGCCTAAATTGATTGGTTAGTCTTGGTGTTTTCAGATCTTAATATTACTAGTAAATTGGTTAAGGTGTTAGGCTTCATTTGATTTAGTAATAAAGGTTAATCAGTTCTGGACTTGGTTGGTGAATTTAGGAAGAAATTAATAACAATTAATTAGATACAGGGCTTAATTAGTTTCTTGGCTAAGTGGTTAATGAGGGAATGAAATAATTGTGTCAAGGATTAGTCACAGAATTGGTTATTGAGTCCTTTGGATTGAAGTCTTCTTATTTGATTTCCTTTCCATTTTTGTTTCTATTTTTTTGTATTTAAACTATTTGTTTAAATTTCTATTCTAATTAGGTATCTAACCCCCTATTTTACACTACAAACATACTAAAATTTATCACCAATCTCTATGGATTCAACCTAAACTCACCCTAGATATAAGTTTTGTTACTTCAACATATTATTTTTACCGATCTCAACAACCATCAGTAAATATAGCCAACAGAAAGAGACAAGCCAAAAATAAATATAAACATAGGTTGTCTCGTAGTGGATATGTGAAGCTTGAGCAAACTTTGTTGAAGAAAAAGCTTGCAAAGCAATAAGCTTCCAATCAGTTTGATTCACAAGTTATTTCAATATCTCAACATGAATTGTGGAAGTGAACCAGGGTCAATACAAAAGGTGAATATACAATCAAAGAAAGCCAGATAGTTGTTAAGGAAATTGTAAGTAATTTGCAAGTTTAAATTATAATAAATATTCTTAAGTAATTGTAAGTGTTATGTTGTAATAAATTTTCTTCATTGTATATATGTCACAAGATTCTCTCACACCACAATTGGCTCAGGGAGATTTTACTCCATCTGACGGATGAACATATTAAATAGCTACTTTGGGAGCTCAACAGCATCTTGATTGTGTTAAGGGGTAAGGTGAGGAGTGGGTCTTAAGGTCTATTCTAGGGGATCATCAAAATGACTTCAAGGATCATTAGTTTTTGTAGAGGATCTTATTGTAGAGATTATTGCTCAAGTGACACAAAAGGTAAGAGAGGAGATTACTACTTAATTGCTGGGTCAAGCAAGAAAAATTCAAAAGATGTTTGCCTATATTTAGAAGATAGGCATGCAATCACTCTCAGACCTAAGGGTCGAGATCTACCTACTCCTCTGCTTAGCATTGTGAGAGCTAACTATCTAGGAGAACCTGACCTATTTGCAAACCTACTAAAGGTAAATGACTATCACTAAAAGCTTAAACTTTATTTACTATGTAAGTAGTTTCTAATATTTTCTTTGAAAAATAACATTATAATTAACTGTTTCAATTTTATTTTTTTGTCTATATAAGAAAGATCTCATTGCCTTCTCACTTTGGGCCCAAAGGACGTACAATGGCATATGGAAGGTTTTTCATAGTCATACCCTCCATTGCCAACAATTGTTAGACAAGCAATCAAAGGTTATCATTGACACCCTATTCGATCAGAGTGCAAAACTACAAGTGTCAACAAATGAACTAGGGACAGTAAGCTAAGCGATTAGGACTTTCATTGTATGGCCGAAGAGTCTTATCACTTTAACTACAAAAGTTTCACTTTCTATCTAATAAGCAATTGTGTTTGAAATACCCTATTTTACTATATTTCTAATATATAAATTTCATGATTTGATGTATGTTAATTAGGCTACAAAGGAGGTTAGGAGGATTGAGAGTAAATAGATTGGGAATCAATAATTCAACTAACTGATCAACTAACTCTGACCTATGAGATGCCTCTTATTGAACCAAGGAAAATGTTATCTTCTGTGGCTAAAAAGATGGTGAATGATATATTCATCTATATTTATATGGATGCCAAGGTCTTGGTTTTTGAATGTGACATTTATATGGATAAGGATGACATTATGCAATTCTTAAACATTATTAATGGTAAAAAGAGGCAAGGGGATAGAAGTCCCACATCGATGAGAAGTCGGGTGATCTTGTGCCTTATAAGGCAAGAGTATGCCCCTCCTAAATGATAAGGGCCCTTTTAGGGAACGAGATCTTGCCAAAAGATAAAATTGTACGACCATGAGATTGGCTATAGCAGACAATACCTCACTCGTGGACAAGGCTTATTCTGACCATTATCATTTGGCATGCCCAGTGGGACTCCCATGAACTCACCATGCATAAGCCCACCCAACTTGGAGGGCTTAGTAAATGATGATGGTCGAAATGAGCCTTGCCCATGAGTAAGGTATTGTCTGCTTTAGCCGATCTCATGGTTGTATGATTTTGTCCTTCGGGGAGATCTCATTCCCTAAAAGGGCCTTTGTCGTTTAGGAGGGGCGTGCCATATAAGGCACAAGGTCACCCGACTTCTTATCGACGTGAGACTTCTATGCCCTTGCCTCTTTTTACCATTAATATAAGCCCCCCAAGTCGAGTGGGCTTGTGCATGGCGAGGTTATAGGAGTCCTACCAGGCGTGTCAAATGATGATGGTCAAAATGAGCCTTGTCCATGAGCGAGGTATTGTTTGCTTTGGCCGATCACGTGGCCATACAATTTTGTCATTCAGGGAGATTTCATTCCCCAAAGGGCCCTCATCATTTACGGGGGCATACCCCACCTTATAAGGCACAAGGTCACCTAACTTCTTATCAATGTGGGACTTCTACCCCCTTGCCTCTTTTTACCATCAAGAAAAATAACTTCAAAATAAATGAAACACTTTGGCATCACTTGTGCTTTAAAAAATGAGAAGTTAGTTAAAAGACATCAGTTTTCTAACAAAAACTGACATCAAAAGTTTTAGCGACATTAGTTTTTTAATGAAAACCAATGTTGAAAGTCTTCACCCATTTTAAAATAAATAAATCGTGTTGGCCAAAATATGAAAATTAAGACATAGAAGTTTTTGCACATTTGACTGTCACTTTTGCTCTTTTCTAGGTTTGATATCCTAGCTCTTTCCCCTTCCATATCCAATAATTTAAAAGCACTCTCACTCTCCTTCTTGTCGACCATAAAAGCCTAGCTCACTTTCATTCTCCATCTCCCTCTCTTGGTAGTTTGAACCGATCTTCTTCATTTCACTTTCTCTTTCTCTCTATTTTTAGGCAACAATTACTTTTCATTTTGAATTTTATTAATAATTGATGTTGTGTGGATGATATAAATTGTGTGCTCTAGTTATTTTTTAATTTTGGATCACAATAATATATTATGTAGAAAATTAAGTGTAAATTCAAATTGCACCTTTGTGGTTCAAATGCTAGTTTGAATAAGCTTGATTAAATTCAAAATAATACTTTAGAACAAATTGAAATATTTTCACAATTTTTTGTTAACTTGTGTATTTGTTGAAATTTAGATAGGGTAATCTGAATTGTAAATGGATGTTTGTTAATTGGCTGAGTGAAGAATATGTAATGGGCCTGAAGAGTTTATTAGATTTGTTGTTGATCATGATATTAAGAAAAGCCCTCCTTTCTCTTCAAGACTACCTCTAGTGAATGATGAAGGTAGTTTAGAGGAGTTCTATGTGCAAAGTGATCATGGTGAAGGGATATGGATTGAAGATCCTTCAAGAAAAAAATTAGGAAAAATTAAAGGTAAATTTTAGTTTAGATGCTCATATTTAATTTTGTGTTTATTAAAATTAAGATAACTTAATAATAATATTATTTGATTATGTGTTTATTTGTATTGTAGGACATGATAACACTTGAAATTTCTTTCAGGTAATTGATTGTATTTATTGTATATATATGGAGGCAACTATATATAATTTTTAGTTCAAATGCCTTTACTTGATTTATTATGTGTTTATTGTATACATGTTTATTCTTACTTGAATTATATATATAAAAATGCAACTTGAACTTATGTGGGTGGATATGGCAATACTGGAAATATTTCTTACCTAAAGCTTTCATCAATATCCAAAATTGCATTACAGGAGAAAGCTTAATTGAAAGAGAAGTATAACTGAGAAAATTTAGTTAAAAAGTAAGCAAAATGATTGTTATGTATAGACCTTATTGTTAAAATGGCATGTTTTGATTTTAATTTAGTTTTGTAATGTCTTGAATTTTTGGTTGATGTAATTAAATTTTTGAAATTGTTGAAATTGGGATTGTGTTTGGAGGTTGTATATTTTGGTTTGATGGTTGTTACTGCAAAAATGTAAAATAACAAGAAGTTTTTGTAAAAATGTAGTTAACCAGTAGCAGATTTTTGTAAAATATACATATATATATAGCATCAAGTTTTTTTAAGGGAAAAGACGTTGGTTTTCAAAAACCTATGTCTTTGTATCAACTAAAGACACTTGTTTTAATTTAAAAAAAAAAACAACATTCATAGTGATCTCAAGGAAAGACATTGAATTTTTAATACATCTAACTTTTTTAGTGGCTAAGAAAAGACATTAGTTTGTGATAAAAACTAACGTTCTAATAAAAGAAAAGACGTTAGTTATTCATAAAAAATTGATGTGTAAAATTTTTTCTTAATAAAAAGATGTCAATTTTATATTAGAAAACTAACGTTGTTTCCTTGTTACAAGTCAATTTAAATTAACGCGGATTGTTCTAACTTACTATGTCGCTCAAATAGACATCGATCTCAAAATTGACATGGAATGTGTGAAATAATCAACATAAATATGTGTTTCTATAGTAATGATTGAATGGTTAAAAGTTATAATATTGTTTCTTCATAATGCTATCTAAGATTTGAAATTACATATATACACACTTTGGTGAAATAGAAAAAAAAATGTGAGTATTCATCTTTTCAATATCTCAAATCTTTTTGGTAATTAATATTGAATTTTATAAAGATTGTTTAATTTATTAAAATTTGATTAATTTATTTCTTTAGGATCTAATATTTTTAATGATAATTCATCATGAGATTGATGACATATGAGTTTCTTAATTCAAGAACTCTTCAAAGATCTAGTCACAAATTGAGACTTGAAGTGAAAGAGGGAAAATTTAAGTTTTTTTTAATCTCTTACTTTTGTTAATATTGAATATTCTTTGCTTTTGATATTATATAATTTTGTTATTTTTCCATTCCTTTTTCTTAATTCTTTATGAAAAATAATATATTATCTATTATATATATATATGTTACTAATGGGATATGAAAAGGCATTGGTCATGTACCTACCGCATGTTCAAATACCTTGCGGAATTTTATCAAGCCACACTCAAAGGAAAAGAAAAAAACTATTGAGGCAAATTTTGCTTATGAGAATGATGCATTTAACCATGATCCTTATAATGCAATATATTTAGATGTGATAGATTTCTTTAAACACCTTGAAAGAATAATTGATCATTTGATTAGTGATGACAATGTCCAAAAATAAAAATTATTTTCAACTTTTCTGAAAATATGGATACTCATCAGACTTTAGTTGGATAAAAAATAATATTGAAGATTTGTGTATTATGAATAGTGCAATAAGGCAGACCATTCTTAAGAATAAAAAATATTTTTTCAATTAATAATTGGTGAAAATTATGTCAATACAATATCTAGTAGTACAAAATTGATTAAAGGCTCCAGAAAAGCAAATATAATTTTACTAGGAGAAATATAAATAGTTATAAATGATGCATTGTTGTTACCTATGTTTTGGAGAAACTTATTAAGTTTTAGAGAACTCATATTGAGACAATAAATAAAAAGGATATTGAATATCTTTATATTACAGTTATTGTCTTAGGGAAGAAAAATGTATTAAAAAAGTTACCATTATTTTCTTCCAGTTTATACTACACATATATAAATTTGATTATATATAAATTTGATTGAAAGATATATTATAGCAAACTAGAAATTCATTGATAAAAATATTTGTACTATTTGCATGACCAGTAATAATGAAGCAAAAACTCATTGAATATTAATATGATCATCCATTAAACAATTGAAAGATTCTTTAAACTAATGAATTTTTATCTGTTTCTTATTCTTAGGGAAAGTTAATTAGAAAGTCATCACCAACTAAAGTTGAATTGAATCTACAACATTTTTGAACAAATACAAGTTGACATATGTGGATCATTTGAATATTTTATTATTTTAATTGATACTTCAATAAGATGGTCACATGTGTATTTGTTGCCAACTTGGCACCTAGCATTTACAAGATTGCTTGCTCAAATAATTTGACTTCGAGCATAATTTCCTAATTATGCAATTAAGACTACGTTTTAATAATGCCAATGCAGTTACATGAAAATCCTTTAATGATTATTATATGACAATTGGAATAATTGTTAAACATCTTAAAGTTTGTTCATATATAAAAAGATTTAGCTAAAATAATTTATTTTAATGTCCCTAATTATTAGCTATATCATTGTTTAATAGAACAAGACTCCTTATATTTTGAGAGACTTAAAAACTTTACATATTGCAAGATTTATATGCATCAAATCAATAAATTTTCATTAAATTTCCCCTTTATAATTAGCTTTGACTAGGAGCCATCTCTTTTTATATACATCTAAAAAATTTAAATGTGCAATATATATTTCTATTACTCTACCATAATGCACAAAGATAAGCCTTCATAAGAGGCTAGGAATATAAATATGGGTATGAATTTTAGATTCCCAAAACTAGAGGGAGAAATTATGCAACTGTAGAAATAATACAGTCATCTTGATTCTCACACAAGGTAATATAAACATAAAGTTCAAAAGATGATTGATTTATAGATGATAGTAAATCAATTGCCAATTATATTACTGACTTAAAGAGAAAATAAATATTATATATTAATTACAAATGCTCTAATTTGATAGATATCTTAATTGGACAAATTGTTTATCATATAGCAAATAAGTTTAGAATATGCCAAAAGCATGATAAAACTATTGATTCCAAATACAAAAATTCCTCAAAAGAGAAGGAACAAATAAACAAGATGATCTTATTGAAGAGTCAAATGCTCTTGATGAGATTTAAGACATAATTACTGATAAACTTCTGGAAGAAGTTCAGGTACTTGAAATTTATGGAAATGAAGAGATATCAATTGATTACTAATGTAAAAGATGGAATTAAGAGAGAAATAGTTGTTGACAACATTTTTTATACAATGTAGTGCTCAATACTATGAAAAATAGTAAGGATCTTGAGTTTATGTTTAGAAAAGAGTGATATTATATATGATTATTGACTAAAGAGAAAAGAGAAATGACACAATTCAGACATAAATGTAAAATTTAAATAGACATGAAAAGTGAAGAAACACTCAAAAGGTTTTAAGCTAATGAAACATTTAGAAGGTGTGAAGCTAATAAAGTACAAATGTAAAATTGCGCCAAGAAAATGAGAAAATTGAAGCTATAAATATAAAACATAATTTGTAGGGCAAATATTTTTTTAAAAATTATCATTGGTTATGAGAAATATATATTTGCATTTGGTGGATACAATTTTGTTGGAAATATATCAAAACTTGATATGCATATAATAGATTTAGTTACATCTTATTACACATGTAACAATCAATAATGATGTCATATGAAAATCCCTAAAGGATTTAAGATGCATGAAGCATAAATTTGAATTCTTCAGAAATATATTTAATTAAATTAAAAAGATCTTTGTATAGATTAAATTAATCTGGATGAATGTGCTACAATTGTCCCAATGAATATTTGTTAAAAGGATATAAAAATGATCCTATTTGCCTTTATATTTTTATAAAGAAATTTGAATTTAAATTTGTTATAATTATAGTATATATTGATAATTTGAACAATATTGGAATTCATGAAAAGCTTCCAAAGGTGGTTGAGTACTTGAAAAAGGAGTTTGAAATGAAAGATTTTCGAAAAATAAAGTTTTGTCTTGGCTTTTAAATTGAGCATTAGAAAGATGAAATATTTGTTCACCAATCAAATCACATCAGAAAAGTCCTAAAATGATTTTACATGGATAAATCATATCAATTGAGTACTCCGATGGTTGTTCAATCACTTAATGCTAATAAGAATTCTTTTCAGCCTCTTAATAATAATAAAGAACTTCTTTGTCTTGAAGTACTATATCTTAGTGTAATTGATGCACTAATTATCTTACTAATAATATAGGTCTTGATATAGCCTTTTTAATAAGTTTATTATCAAGATATAATTTTTCTCTAACCAAAAAGCATTGGAATAAAATTATACATAAATTTTGTCATGTTCAAGCAACAAGTGATATGAGACTACTTTATTCATATGAGTCTAGATTAGAACCAATCAGTTATGTTGATACAAGATTTTTATCCAATCCATACAAGGGTGAAATTCCAACTAGCTATTTATTTGCATATGGTGGTACAACTATATATTGGCATTCAACAACAAAAACTATATATGCTACTTCTTCAATTCATGCAAAAATAATAGCAATTCATGAGTCAAGTTGAGAATTTGTTTTGCTAAGATCGATGGCTTAACATATTTGAGAGGTGTGTAGTGCGGATTCTAATAAAAAGAGATTCTAACAATATTGTATGAAAATAATGTTGCCTGTATAGCTCAATTAAAAGGAGAATACATAAAAAAAGATAGAACAATGCACATTTCACCAAAAACTCATTTTCACTCACAATCTTCAAAAGAATCACAATATTGATATTCAACAAATATGTTCAAAGTAATAATCCAGTAGATTTATTTATGAAAGCACTTCCTATATCAACATTTGAGAAGTTAATTCATAAGATTAGATTATGGTGATTTAAAGATATTAAGTAATATTTGTAATAAGGAAGTTAAACTCATACTGTACTTTTTTTTTCTTGACAATTTTTTCCCACTAGATTTTTATTGGCAATGTTTTTAATGAAACAGATTATTTGCTAAAAGAATGATATACTCTTTTTCTTTCATTGAGTTTTTTTTTTAATTGGGTTTTTTCTTAGTGAAGTTTTAATAAAGCATATTCTTTATAAAATGGATATCAAAAGGGAGTGTTATAAATATTATATTCATTTGAATGTCCATAATAAAATTATTTTATCTATAAGTTATTATGAGTTTTTCTAATTGAGTTTATTTTTAATTCTCTCTTGAGACTTAAAATATATGATTGTAACACGAATTCTACGTAGTTGTGAATAAGAGAAAACTTCATTTATATGCTAATTTTTTTATGTATTTCTCTAATATTCCTATTTTATATGTACAGTAGCACTCAAAATTTCTAATCTTTTAAACTTATTTACCATATATAATAAGGCAAAACTTAGATAAAATTTCTTTAATGTTTGCCATCAAGTTCTCCATTCAAATTATAACACTTGTTTTGATTATCCTACTAATTATTATTAATAATTATAATTTAGATTTGATTTTTGATTGATAGCTATTATAATTATTAATAGTGATTAGTAGAACAATTAATGCATATATCATTAATTTGAATGATGAACTCGATGATAAGTATCTAAAGAACGTTATCTAACTTTTGTCTCAATAATAACAGTGTGGCTTAATGGCACACTAAATGGTAAAACATATGAAAATAAACTAAAAATGAATAAAACTACTAAATAGTCAAAACCAATATATTAGTCCAAGTATAAATAAAATAGTTTACAAACTTTTGACGTTTAGCAAATAGGAGGATGATAAATTCTATTAATTTCAAAGGTGAAAGAACTAAGGTAAAAAAAAATCAATATTATATTTCATTAAAAAAATTATTGGTGTGTTTGGTTACTTGTTTTGAAAAACAATTTTTTGTTTTTATGTTTTTAAAAACAAAAAATTTTTCTTGGATAATTGTTTTTGTTATCAGTTTTTAAAAACAACACCCAAAATTTGTGTTTTAAGAGCAAGAAAACAGAAACAGCTCAAAGTTGTTTTTGTTCCCAAAATAATTGAAAACATGGAGAACAACTTGTTCTCATTAATGGCACAATGGTATATATAAGGAAATTTGCAAATAAGCCTACCCAATATCCTTCTTCCTCCTCCGTCAATTCCCATTTCCATCAACCCCCTCTCCTTTCTCTTCACTTTTCGTCATGCCAGAGTTCGCTCCACTGAATGCCGCCATCTTCTATTATGCTTTGGTTGATTCCACCAACGATGATACCACAAGGTTTGCAATTTCTGAAAAAAAAATTTGGACAATTTAAATTTTGGTTTAAAATATTGAAATGTATATGTTTTTATTGATGGTCTGCTTTATTTCCATTTTCCATAAAATCTTTTCTGATGGTTTTTGTGGGGAGCTTGCTATCTTTGCTTTGCTGTGAGAAAAATTTTGGTTACTACTGTCAGAGTTTTCTTTTTTTTTTTTTTTGTCTTTTTTTATTCAGATTCATATTCCTATTGTTTTCATGACAATTTGAAGTGAGGTTGATTTTTTTTTTTCAAATTCTTATTCCTAATTTTTCTGTCATAGAAGGTATGATTTATCTCCTCATTACTATTCTTAAACTTGT
>JANHAO010026631.1:0-11038 GCA_026873985.1 Saraca asoca | reverse complement strand
GCAGATTGGATTTGCTTTATACTTACCGCTTTGTCCAGCCAGAGAGATCTTCCTGTGGCTGTGAACCAGCTAAGACAAATTTATATAGGACATGTCTACGTGAAAACTACGATGGGAGGCAACTATGAGGTTGCATCGCACCTGCCGCGCAACAAACGAGAAAAACAGCATGAGAAGTGGCATCGCACATGCCAGGCAACGATAAAAACAGCATAAGAGAATCTCAAGTGGTACAAATCATTGGAGTTACTTAACTCCCTTGTTTATGGGTCCTACCATGTTACATTAATTAAAAAATAATTTTTTATTCAAATATACTGTATAAGTAACGGTACTTACAAACAGTCATGCCAGTTCAATGTATTATGTATTATATTTAAGAACTCTAGAACAATTCTCGTTGGAGGTGCTCTAAGAAGTTGCATCACACATGCTATGCAACAGGGGAAGTGGTCCCCACTTTGCATGGCATATTCTATAGCACATGCCTGTTTGGACGAGAAGCTATCGGCTACGACAATCAGGCGCTCTAGCCAACCAGAGGACTGCTGAAAATTTGGAACACATACAAGTGTCCTCCACACATTTCATTGAATCCGTTATCCTTATTCTTATCTAATGTTCACGAATTTCTCAATTTAATCAGGCACTTAGCGAACCAGGGGACTGCTGTCAATTTGGAACACTTGCAAGTGTCCTCCACACATTTCATTGAATCCGTTATCCTTATTCTTATCCAATCTTCACGAATTTCTCAATTTCAAATTTTTTGTGATTTAAGATATAAGATTACATTATTTATAAAAATAAAAATAATGATATCTTTCTTTTCTTCTCTTATCATTGCTTATCATTATTTTTATTTATTATTGCTAATTATCATATATCACTATTAATTATTATCCAATAAAAATAACAAAAAAAATCATAAATAATATAATATTATTATTTTATTAAACCAAATAAATAAAAAAGTAATTATTACCATTATTCTTATTTCTCCTTATTTAATTTTATATCCTTCTCACTCTTACACGTCCTTCTTTTTGGTCATGTGTCAAATACATTTAATTATTTATGAGTTATTTATTATTAAAAATATTGTTTTTCATACTCTTTTGTGTTTGTGTGTAAATCTACCATTGATAAGACAAAAACTCAAAATTATTAAATGTAAATTATGTTATCATGCCTCGATTTATGACACGTAATTGACATAGAAGGTCACTGTTAGGAGATTCTTAACAAATTTAATAATGCAAAATCATTTCTAATCTGACCTAACTTTGTCAAACCAAAACCACATCAACGAATAATCAAATACTTCCATTTAATTTCTATCGAAAATCCAATAAAGTTTTATCTATTTTTTGGACTCTCGAGCACAAGGCTTGTACGACAAACAAAGGTTACACGCCTTATACACATCTTTCATAACAAAATCAAGATCACAACAGCCAAGACAATACAAGTCTGTACCTACTAGGCATTATCCAGACAAAACACATATAGATCACAACTATGCCAACTACCAATATTTATATCATTTATATACCTTAAATTTCGCAAGGAATGATCTACTCAGTCAAGGAGTAGGTCCAGAATCGGGTGAGGGTGGATAGTGAGGGTGGCTTCAAGCTTTGTAAAACATGAAAAAAAAATAAGGTGAGTTTCATAGAAACTTAAGGAGCAGATAATCCCTCAGAAAAATGAAAACTCAGTTTGTAGTTTAAGTTCAGAATCTAAATAGTAAAATATGCTTTTGTTAAGATGAGCATACCAGTTTAAAAGAAATAATCTCAAAATAAATTCCAAAACTTTAATTTATTAGAAGAGTCAAGTCAATAGATATAGTAATTCTCAAATTAAAAGGCATGATAGAGTATAATATTGCAAGAAATACTCACCATGATGTAAACACATGAAAAATCATTAAAATTTTCTAAAATTTTAATAATATTCAAGTAGCAAAATATTCTGGATTTTCTTTTTCTTTTTCTAAAATACAATTAAAATCTAAAGGATAATTCAGATATTCTCCCCCAAACTCACTATTTAGATATTCAGATATCCTCTCTCAAGCACACTCATTCGATATTCAGACAAAAATCATCATTCTTTTTAGGTAGCATATAATTCAGAAATATCATAAATTCAATATCATGGTAAAATGAAATCACTGATTTTATAAATAGAAATCATTATAAAATACATAAATACACTATAGTAAATCATTTTTAGATATACATCATATAGTTAAAGCTTTGAGACAAGCTAACATTAAAAATCCAATTACTCAGAAATTGTAATGTTCCAAATAACAAAATTATATTGTTTTGCAAAGCGGGATTTAGAAAAGAGTAGAATTATCTACTCACCATGAGATATCTAAATAACCTTAAATAAAAATTTTTGAGCTATAGCTTTCCCAAATTAGCTTGTTCAACCAGCTCACTACAATCCTAGTAATCACAAAATAAATTTTTGGGATTATCATAAGATCTATTTAATTTCATAAATCTGATCCTAGAACAAAATCAACATAGGAAAATCATATTGGAAGAAGGCATGGATATACTCATTGATTTTAGGGTTAGGGTTCCAATTGGGTAAGGGAAAAGATGGGTTGATCTGCAGATCTCCGGCCAATGGGGATCACTGGCATTCACAGCCGGCAAGAATGACCAACTCTGGCCACCGCATAGTAGCACGCCAGCGAGAAAAAAGGGAGTTGAACAGTTGGTGTAGCACCTCCGGTGAGGTGCTAGCTACTTCTGGCAAGATAAAAGTATCATGGGACCAATTGACCGCCCTCTATAGTGGCGCCGACAAGCAGATCAACTAAAAGACACCTACCATTCGGAGAGAAGAGAAAAGAGCTAGGTTGGGGCATAATGGCTAAGCTATTGGTCGGCGGCAATTAGTGGAGGAACACGGCAACACTACATGATCCCGACAGTTGGAGGAGTTGCCAAAAATAGAGGGGATCGACCAGAAACAAGGGAAGTTGGGGTTAACCAAACCGGATAGCTGCAAGGCAGGCCACTCAGGCTCGATGCTTCACCCCAGCTAAGAAGCACTGATGCGCTGGTTGGATTTGTAGCAACTGATCGGAGTGGCTGAAATAGCTTGGCCATAGCTTGAGTTGGAGGAACTAGCACATGTTGAAGCAGAACCAAACGCAGTTTGGTAAGATGAGGGAAGGGAAGAAAAGAAGAAGTCGAGCTACAGCCGGACGTTGCCAAAGATGAAGAAGAAACATGGGAGCATAAGGATGTCGGAGAAGCTGGAGTTTTTCGGAGAAAATGAAACTACATGGGGGTCAACAACTAGTTTAAGTAAAAGCAAAGTGAAATGGGGAAAATTGTGATTTGACCCTAACAAAACCTCAACACTTTCATTATGGTTCACTAGAAAAAGGAAAAATTATGATACAACCACAATAAAATTTTTAAAGTTTTCGTAGTCCACTAGATTATTTTTTATTTATTTTCTTATTTTCTTTTCTATAAGGTGTTACATATGTATTTAATTTTAAAATTATATGACAAAATTTTAATAAAAAGCAATAAAATCTATTATTGTCAAATAAATAATAAACGAGAAGTTGATGAAACTCACCTGTTAAAATTATTTTTTTGAGATTTCATATGTCAATTAAATAATATTATTTACACAACTCTATTACTTACTATCCATTTACATTTAAAGAAATATGATTTATAATTTTATTTTTTTTATATTTTAGCCGATTTAAATTGGAAAAAAATTAATGATTAGACATTGTATAGCATATATATTATGTTATAAAATTAGATCTATTATTTAAAGAATTAATTAAATTTAATTTTTTCCAGAGGACAATTACTGACTTGGATATAGTTTTATGGCATATGAAAGCTATATAGTTTACACATGGATTATGGGGGGTGCCATTATTTTGGCATAGCGGGCAAAAGCTTATTGCATTTGAGGATTGGGATGAGATATTTGTTTTAGATTGTATCATTTTGCGTTCACGATTAAAGTCACAGAAGGGAGGCAAAATAAAGTGTGTTGTCTCTTTTTGACTTCTTAACAGCTGAGAAAAATGGTATGAAAAGGCAAAATTTGTTCCCATGTTTTTATTTTTTATTTTTTATTCAAGTTGTCATGAATATACTGGAAGTCTACATAAAAACTACAAAGAAAATATACTGTGTTGTCCCACTGTTGTGGAATTGTCAGGGTGACAGCATTATTTCGACTTTACCGCCTTTATGATTTTTTTGAAGAGTGAAAAAAATGATATAAAAAATTGTAACCTTTTTTTTTTCTTAAATAACCAACTGTCACCATTTGCATTCTTAATTAATTGATTTACAAGTAAATATTTACTTGAGACAATTCAAATTAGAGAAAAATTATTTTAAAAATAATTTTGAATTTAATTTATATATATAATATTATGTGCATAAATATAACAAATAAATATAGATTATAAGAATTTCACAGCTATCTTGAATAAGGTAGACAAATATATTAGCTCCTTCTATTTGGTTGTTTATGCCCACGTGACATAAGCAAACACGAATTGAGCAAAAATATCTAATGTTAGGTTTAGTTAGATGAAATAGGATGAGAATGAAAATGAAAATAAGAATAGATGAAAAGTTTGTTTGATATATACTATGAAATAAGAAGGTTTATTCCCTCGAGAATAACCATTCCATCACAAAAGCAATGGGATGAGTTATTTCATCATTCATGGATTATCCTTTTTATATCCTTATCTCTTATATCTTTCATATATTAAAAAATTATCCTTATATTAAAAAATAATAAAATAATGTCATCTTTTTAATGCTTTTATTATAAAAATTATTAATTATATTTTTAATAATATAATATAAAATAAACTATTTTATATTATTTATTATGCAAAAGTATTTAATATAAAATAAAAATAACTGAATTGAAAATTACTTATTGATATACAAGAAGAGTCAAAATTATTAAAAGAAGATTAACACACTTAAAGAACCAAAAAAAAAAAAAAAATAGGATAGGAATGAAATGCTATATAACTTGAAAAATTGAAGCCTTGCATGTTTTTATTGCTTTTAGATAAATATTTTATCATTTTTGTTATAAGGATATTATTGTAGTTGACTATTCTTTTTTCATTTGATTACTACAATGTTTCACTATACCAAACATAAAAATAGAATGGAATATTTATTCCATTTCTAACTGTACCAAATATAATTATGGAATGACAATTCCATTCCTTTCCCATTTCCACTCTCATTCCATCAGACCTAATGCAACATAAGATTGTTTACATGTGTATTTAGCTTCATCGTAATTTTATAGAACACCTATGTTTTGTATCATGGGCATTCTATATTACATATACCACTCAAAGAAAAATACACTAATCTCCTTGAATTATATGAAAATTGCATATCTGTCCTTCAGTTTGAAAACTTACATTGATCTTTGCTCTAAATATAAAACATGTTAAATATAAACCTATGATGAATTTTTCTATTAATTTCTGTTATAATAGTTGTTTTTCCTTGGTCAATGGTGTTATTTGACCAATTAATTGTACACCTTAAAAAAATAATAAAAATAATTTGAAGTCTGGTGGACCATAATGAAAGTTTAAAATTTTTGTTGTGGTCGAAGCATGAATTTTCCTTTTTCTGGTGGACTACTGTGAATGTATTAAAGTTTCATTAGGACCAAATTGTAATTTTCCCCATTTCATTTTACTTTTCTTTAAACCAAGCCCTGGCCTCCTTTTTCTTCATTTTTCCTCAGTTAACTCTACTACTCCTCGATCTTCCTTTGCTGTCTTCCTCTTCCCTCTAGCAATCCAGCTACAGTTTGGCTTCATTCTTTTTTTCTCCTCTCTGCTCTAGCATCCTTTTCCTCTTGTTGGATCTCCAAACTGAGAATCAATCAAGCTATGACATTTGTATAGTAGAAACCTTTTTTATTTGGATTATGATAGACTATTAACCGATCATGATCATCCATATGGATCTATGAGTTTCGAAACATGAATATGATTCATTATGGCAAACTTTGTGGATAGATCTACTAGTTTTGTAACATGCATACAATTAATTACAGCAAACTTTTCGGATGGAGAACATTCAAATTATTCGATCAGACAATATTAACCAAAACAATATTGAGAAATGTTTGATACACTTTCAATTTTAAGACTATACAGTGCGCATCTTTTGCAATGCACTAATTTAAGGTGTGACAGACATAAGAAGACATTGTTACACCCCAAATCATGGAACGTGACCAGCATATAAAATTATCGTTAGGAAATCTTCTACAAGTCTAACAATGCAAAATAACATACCAAGACTCATAAACACATCAATGCATAACCAATGCACATCAAATTCTAATAGAAATCTGATAAAGTTTTCTTTGTTTTCTAAACACCTAGGCTCAAGGATGATACAACAAACAAGAGCTACATGCCCACCACATCTTGTACAATGATACAAAAATCACAATAGCCTAGAATACACAAATCTACATCCTACTAGGCATTAATACTCAAAGTACATGCACATCATACAATTCTACCAATGGCTAAGGTATCAACCATTAATATATCTTTATGCTCTGCAAAAGGAGGTCGACTCGATCAAGAAGTAGATCCTGTACCCATGTGAGGCAGAGGAAGGGTGAGAGTGTCCTTGGACTCTAAAAAATATATATAGAAAATAGGGTGAGTTACATAGAAACTCAATTAACTGATAATCTTATAATAAAATATGTATATAATCATGAAGATAAACTTGTTTGGACGCCATAATCTCAAAATAGGTTCAAAACTCTCATCCAACGAGAAAAGCCAAATAATTTAAAAATATGATATTCAATAATATAAAAATGAGCAATCAAATATGATACTATGAAAATATCTATCATGGCATAAACATGATGGAAATTTAGTAAAACTTTCACAAATATACCACTACTCAAGTAGCAAAATACTCAACTGACTTCCGAATGGACAATTCCTAAAGGTAGCCAAACTTAAAAAATATCGCCATAATCAATTATGTGTTCATATTTTCATGTGTTCAAGTATTCAAGTATTCTCCCCTTATTCTTCCAACAAAAATTCTTTTCACAAGTACACTTGATAGTTTCCATTGAATTTCCAAGGAATCTAGGACCATAATAAATCATTTATATTCATATCATAATCTCAATAAGAACATGAAATCATCAGTTCCAAAATGCATAAATACATGAAATCATAGTAAAATGAAGTCATTGCTTCTGTAAACCATAGTTATTAAAAAATGCATAATATGCTAAATCATTTCCATATCCATACCTAATGTAGAAAAATAAAATCATTTCTTCACAACAAATCATTTTCATATGTATATATATCATACAGTTACACTTTTGAAACAAGTCATCATAGAAAAATCTCATTTTTCCAAAAATCATAATAATCCATGTCATAAAATTATTTCATATAGCAAATGGGATTTATCAAAAGAGTAGGATTATCTATTCACCTTTAGAACTCTTTAAAGAGCTAGATTAACCAACATGGATAGACCAAGTCACTCAACCTAGTTGAGTATAATCAACATCAAAATCAATACTTGAACTAAATTTTAATATCCTCTAATTAAGCACACCTATTTTACATTAACATTGAACTTTAATATCTAAGATGAAATTTTAAGATCAAGTAGTAGAACCACCTACTTGGAATTTTTAGCTGAAACTCTAAAATTTTGATGTTGGTGTGCTCGGTTCTTCAATAGAAATTTAACTGCAGCAATTTAGCAAGAAAAATTTCAACTTTCTTCAACATTGAAAAGTGAGAGTTTCAAGCTAGATTTACTTGAAAATTTGATATAGGATCCTATAAAATAAATTTGATACTTTAAGAATACTCATCAATAAGAGAAGAAGCTGTGGGTAGCTCAACTCACGCTAGAGCACCACCAGTTAGCTGGTTCACTACTTAGTTGAATCAGCATTGGAGAGAAAGGCAAGGAAGTGAGCCACTGAGAAGGTTGAAAATGGAGGGATGCTAGAAAGTGATCAGAGGAAGATGATCAATAGCTGGCTCATCACATGGTGAAGAAACAATTGGTCGGTGTTGAGGTTTGAAGAAGGGCACAGAGCAGAGGAAGAAGATGACGCAAGGGAGATTTGGGCATTCCATGAGAAAGAAAAGCCAGCTAGGAAAATATAAATTTAATGAAGTGGGCAAATTGTAATTTTACCCCATTGATCCAGTAACATCTTCAAAAAGGTCCCCTTGGAAAGAAAGGAAAAATTATGTTATAGCCCCATTGAAAAACTAAGAAAGCTCACTTCGGTCCCCTAAGAAATATTTTCTATTTTCTCTTCTTTTTTTTTAAGGTGTTACAGACATCTAGTGATGATATCATACAAGCTTGACACACACACTTTGATAATGCATAATTTTCATTACTTTAAGAAAGACGGTAACTGAAAATTTATTCAAAATGTTTGAAAATTCAGTTTTGCTAAAAGAAACAATTTTATTAAAATTTTGGTAGAACATCCTCCATTTTTTGGATGTTTGCTGGGGTCTCAAGCCCTCAATAAAACCTGTATTTATAATAGTCAACTCATATTCACCCTAAAGCAATTGTATATACACACAAATGAAAACTCAATACATGTGACAACTGTCAACACATATTTTCAAACCATGTCTTTAGTATCCAATTTTGGGTTGATTCAACTTAGAGGTTGGGTTGAAATTATCAAATCCAATGTCCTGAAAAGAAAAACATTTTAAACAAGGAATGGGTGAGTTTCATTGAAGCTCAATGAGTGAACAACCTACATAGAAAATATAGTATTATCAAAGTACATATCACTTTATAGTTGCAATGCATAAAGTGCTTTACTTTGTTTCCCTAGACTTGTCAAAATAAGAAAAACATCCTCGTAGGATTGGAAAGTAACATTTCTATAAAAATAACTAATTGCAATATAAATCCCTAGATAAAAATGAAACAATTGCTACAAAAAGGTGTATCTTTACATGTCAAAACTTTCATGTTAAAGAATTATAAAAAAATGTTGTTAGAAATAAAATGGTAACCATGATAGCTTTAAGTGAGCTAATGAGGTGCCAAATGCAAACCAAGGAGAACACGTGAACTAATAAACAATCTCTCAATAACTTTAGGTTTAAAAGAAAGTAATTCAAATCTCATACAAACAAGTGAATAGTCATTTAACTCAAAACACACTTATTGTGTATGAAAAAAAAAATAACATATCTCATACTTCTGAAATATATATGTAACATGAAAGCACATGATCTCAATATACCATTAGCATCCAGTGGTGAGTTCTTATAGACAGCCTTACCTAATAGAATTCAGTTGCCATCATTCACCTTATCCTTCCAACAAATATTCTCTCCTTATTCCTCTAACAGATTTTATTCTAATCACAAGTGCACTTGAGGGTTTTCCAAAGGAATTTCCAAAGGATTCAAAAAAAGTATGCAACTTAAAGCCAAGAAGGAGATAGCCTTTCTCAAGACAAAATTCATTTGCAATTCAATCACTTTTCATACATAACTTCTTGTCAAAATCATTTCATGAACATACGAAGAGTACTTATACTAATAACCAATAGATAATCATGGCTCACACACATATGTATATATATAAAAAAAATATCACTTAATGCACAAATGCTAATTTGGTCTTTACAAATAAACACTTAGAAAAATCTTAATAATTTGTGCAATGATAACATAATATAGAGTTGAGGTTTATATCATAATTTAAATGCTTATTATTCAACTTATATAGAGAAAGAAAGAGACAAACTATTAATGTAAGAATACTTGACAACTCAAGTTAATACCGTGAGCATAATAAGAGTTTTTTTTCCCCCAAAACCATAAATAAATTAAATATATAATATAGTTTATGTAAAAAGGAAAGGGTAAATCATCCACTCATAGCTTTTAGCTCAATAAGCTTAGTTTAAAGCTTTCCTGCTTGACATGATTATGTTCTCCCACTCTTTTTTTTCTTTCTAGTTTCACAATTAAGATCATCATCTTTTAATTTTCAAGGGCTTCAGAGCCTAGTTATAAAAAACTTAAGTTTTATCATTTAGGTAAAATAGGTCCAACTAAGAGTAACATAAAAGCTTGCTCTCAAGCCCAAAACATACCATTTTATTCTTTCTAACTTAATTGGAAACTAAATAAATTGACCATATTTCTTAGTGCCAATTATCCAACACTTAAAATAAAATTAGAAGACATTTGAACAGCCTAATCCTATGCTCCTTTGAAGATCCAACTCCTCTCTTCTTTTCTTTTTTTTTTTTTCTAAGGGTGGAGTTGACTTAACAATCTTGAATTTAAATCTAAGATTTAAGTGGAGCTGGGAATTGTTGCAGTTTACTTAACTTTCCTTTCACAATAATTCCAACTAGCAATTGACTACAAAAATTTAAAGACCCATCATCTTAGTAACCTAGGGTTCACAAATCCCATTGCAATTAGTTTAAGTCTACTAGAAAAATTCATCTCAATTGTAGCAAATTGATCAAGTACATTTACCAAATCTCAGGGATGATTACAAGAACTTGATTTGCACTTGACTGAGGCATGGAAACACTTGGGACAGGGGAGCTCGAAACAAGATATCACGTCTGCTACTCCGTTGTCAACATTGGCTAACCGATTGGGTTGAGTGGTGGCCAATGGCATTGTGCATAGTGATTTGGTTGGCTGCTGCTTGCCTCGGTACTCACTGAGCTCCAAAACGAAGAAAATGACAACTAGGCTAAGCTCAAGCAAGAGGAAAATGAATGGAGTTGGTTGCTTCCTCCATTGCCCTAACTGTGGTCTGACTATTTTGTTTTAAGGAGAGAGTTTGGGAAGTGTGAGATTCAAAGGGGCTTAAAAGGCTTGTTAAAGGAAATTTTGTTTCTTATGTCATCTATTTATTTATTTTATTTTGTTATTTTTGTTTTCAAA
>JANHAO010026630.1:0-11040 GCA_026873985.1 Saraca asoca | reverse complement strand
CCAATGGGAAAAGGGCAAGATCAAACTTTGTTTCCGCTATATAAATTGTTTACCACGTTTTTATTACCTGTTTGGGACCTACAGTGGACATTGTAAAATACACCCCTTAGGCACAAGATCGCCCCAGCAACAAGATCAGCCACCCCTTTGGGCACAAGATCTCCCTAACCATAAGATCGATCACCCCTTGGGCACATGATCGCAGATCGCCAAGATCACCTCGACCACAAGATTGATCACCCCTTGGGCACATGATCACAAGATCGTCCCAGCTATAAGATCGGCCACCCCATTAAATGGCAGCTTTCATGCGCACTAATCTTTTTGAGCACGAGATCGCTCACTTTTCTATACTTTATAGCTCTCATGCCTTTAAGTAAAGTTATAGCTTTCATGCGCACTAATCTTTTTGAGCACGAGATCGCTCACTTTTCTATACTTTACAGCTCTCACGCCTTTAAGTAAAGTCACAGCTTTCATGCGCACCAATCTTTTTGAGCATGAGATCGCTCACTTTTCTATACTTTGCAGCTCTCATGCGTTTAAGTAAAGGCGCAGCTTTCATGCACACTAATCTTTTTATCACTCATTCTCTAATTCACAGTCCTTATACAAATTCGAATTAAGTCACAGCTCACTTGTGACCAGGTATGCGTATATCTAACCCTATTTTTCAGGTGCATACAAGATGACTAGATCAATCGAGCCATGCATAAAAATGGAAAATAAGGCAATTTTTATTCATTAAAAGACCTCAGCGAGGAACGTTTACATCAAAAAGCTCTGAATACAAAGCAAGGTAAAATACACTATAAAACCCTAAAGTACAAGCTAGTTGAGGAGCAAAAGAAGCCCCCACCAAAACAAGAAGAAAAGAAAGCAAAAGAGAAAGAAAAGAGCAAAAGAGAAAGAGAAGAGGAAAAGAAGCCAGCCGTGGATGGCTGTTTTTTTAGAAACAACACGTCGTTCTTTTTCCTTTAAATGCACAATCGGTGATAGTACTGCATCTCGTCTACCCTCGACCACCTGCACCTCATGAAGAAACCTTACCAGGAAGCCTCAGGAGCTTTGTCGGCTGAACAGTTGCCCCACGATGGGACCAGAAGGATGTAATATAGGATCCATATAAGATCCTTCCACGTTACTAGAGAAGACGATTCTTTTGAATCATATAGGCAGCAGACCATACATGCCTCTGAGAAGGGAGGAAATCTCGACGAAAGTTTATCAGGATACTCCATGTTTCAAACTCTCAGATGACTGAGCTTGTAAGGTCCCCTCCTTTTATAGAACCAGAAGAGGTATGGTGAGATGTCTAGATTCATCCCCTCCAACCACCTGCATTGATGGCCTCAAAAATATTTGATGAGGGTCATCATGATTTTCAAGTGAGTGCTCTAGGAAAATGAAATGATAGTACCGGGAAAAGGGGACCTTGACTTGTCAAAAAGATGGAAAGGCTTCTAAACTCCCAGCTCACTGTGCAAGCTGAGAGTTGGGGGCTGATGTTGTATATGGAAACTGGTTTGAACAAGCAGCTGAGAGCATGAGCTCGCAAGAAGGAAAGGATCGTTCTCCACCCCAGCAAGTGCCCCCAGCGAGCTCCTCCTCACCAGTGAGCTACACCTCGCTGGTTAATGACCCAGTAAGAAGAGCATGCAGGCAGGCAGCTTCTGTCCTCTCTCAAGCAGAATCGAGATCGCTGCCCTATCTCTTTACTGATGCCTCAAGACTAGGCCGCCAGTGAAGAAGTTGACGCACGTCCCGCATGCTGAGAGTAACATTAGCCAACAGTAGCTTGCTGAAGCCTACCACTAACAATAGGGCCCACTTCCACAGCCTATGCACTGCTAATAATCGAATTGTAACCTATATTGTCTTTTCTCATATATTTGATGTAATACAACTGTAGCTTGTAATTAATGAATGAAGCTCACCCTTCCTCTATAAATAGGATTGCATTGTTAGCAGGAGGGAAAGAGGACAATCCTTGTAAGCAGAAACCCCATTAAAGTTGTAATAGCAAAAATCTCTACCGTGGACGTAGGATCCAGAAAGATTTGGATTTAGCCGAACCATATAAAATTGAGTGTCTTCCCTCATACTCGTTCAACCATCTACTCTGTCTGCTAACCAAGAATAGGCCTGGGATCCCAAAGAATCTCCCGTCGGCTAGAGTTTGGGATACAACCAAAATCTGACGTTAACACCTTGCAAATGTATTTTTCTTTACTTAAATTCTAAATATATATAAATTGCAAACTAAATTTTCAATTTCCAAGGGATTATCTACTTATTGAATTTCTATAAAACTCACTCCATTTTCTTCCTATTTTTCAAAGCCTAAAGCACTCCCTCTATTTACCTTCATCCTTTTAATTCAGAGTTTGCTCCCTGATTGAGCAGATTCCTACTTGCAGAGCTTAATGCATATTGATGGTGTGATTTTTGGTAGTTGGCAAAGTTAAAATATGCATATGATATGTCTGGTTGTTGCCCAATAGATTATGGCCTTTGTGTTGTCTAGGCTTCTATAGTCTTATAGGTTGTGTGTAGGGTGTGTAGCCTTCATCAAATGTATTGGCCTCGTGCTTTGGGGTCTGAAAAGTGGAGGAAACTTTGGTGGATTTCCATTAGAAATCTAATGAATTATTTGATAAATGCATCTGTCTAGAAATATTTCAAGTTAGAGTTATATGATTCAGAAGGTTACTGCATTGTTAGACTTGTAAGGGGTTTCCTATTGATGACCCTCTAAGTCAGTCATGTGCCATGGATTGGGGCGTGATAGGCCCATTTGACCAATTTTTAGCCTAGTCAAACGATTATGGTCAAACGGTGTAGGTCAAACAACTTATTTTGGGTTATGTCATTTAATAACACTATTAGCCTAGATTACTCTAACTATATATTTTCCTTAGTTTTAATGTTAAAAAAAATTTATCTAATAATAAATTTTAGTGTTTTTGATTTATTTTGCAACTTCAAAAATAAATTTGATTTCAGATTCAAGAAATCCAAGATTAGATTTTAGGATTTATTTTTCAATATGTTCTTTTGAAAATAAATTCAAATGATTTTGATCCAAAAATTTTTAACTCAATAATGAGGTAGAAAAATCACTTGAAGAAAACAAGATTTTATGAAACTATTTTTTACATCATGAATCGATTTGCACATCGATGCATTAAAGAACTTACAAAAAATTCATATCGCAATCCAAGATGCAATCAATGCATGAAATACAAATTTGAAAAACTATTTTACCAAAGGTTAGGAAAATTGGCTACTTTGATGCAATAATCAATGCGAAGACTGTGAACAACAAACTACACTTTGATTACCACACCAATTATTTAGTTGTAACCACCTATAATTGATGTGACAATCGATTCAATAATTAAGAGTTAATTATTCTATTACAGATGGCTACAGTAGTTACTCAAGCCTAACTACCATCCCTATTTAAATGATTTCTCATAGTTTTTCTTCACAATTCAGTGCGAAATCATATAAGAAAGAGCTGAACATGATTTTGTCTCTACCTCAATCAAGCTTATAAGATTTCTTCAAGAGTTTTGGATCAAGATTAGTTGAGTTTATCTTAGATAGTTTGAGATTTTCATCTCAAACACTGGTATTGTATTTTTTTCTAATCACTCTCTATTCTATTTCCCTTTATTTGAGATTCTAATATTTAGAAATCTATTTAGGTTTAGAAGATCCTGTTCTAATTCTTCTAGGTTACCAAGAAGCCTATCAAATTCTTATGTGTTTGTTGTAACACTAGCATTTCAGGAGCCTGGTAAATCCTATTTTAATTCAAGGGGTCTTTTGTTTGAGAAAGATCAAGTGGAATAAACTTGAATTGCAATTTTAATTCAAGTTGAACCACTTTAAAAACCTATGTCTTCAATGTCTCTTTCTTTATTTGCATTTAAATTGCTCTTGCTAGTAATCCTTAATCTTTGCCATCTTCACACTTACTGATTATCAATTCTCTACATATCTTATCAAAAGAAGAATCAAAATTGATAAAGGTGTATACAACTTAATTCCCCAATGGGAAAAGGGAAAGATTCATTTATTTTTCACAATTTAATTTTAACTGGGACCATCAGTTGGTATCAAAGCTTTGGCTCTTATACACTTGTATCTTTTCTTAAAAACTATGGATTCTTACTTTTTCTTGTTGCTTGAGTGTCCACCAATACACAGACCTCTTGGTTTCAATAGGGAATTCTATACCTATTGGAAACAAAAGATGAAAGATTTTATTAAGGCTACAGATATGGATATGTGGGAATTGGTAGAATAAAGATATATACCCCCTAATACTATTATTAATGTTGAAGTAGAATTCGAGCCTAAATCTCTCTAGACTGAAAATGAAAGAAAGAAGCATTTATTGGCTGTAAAAGTAAAATGGATTATTTCAAACTCACTGTCACCAAATGAATATGAAAGAATCTCTAACTACTCTATTGCTAAGCAAATTCAGGACACATTAGAAATTGCACATGCAGGCACTTCACAAGTAAAAGCTTCAAAAGTGCATGTTCTTATGTCACAATATGAGATGTTTAAAATGGAGGAGCATGAGTCTATTAAAGATTTAATTTAAAGATTCACTACTATCACTAACCACTTGACTCTACTTGATAGAATATTTGAGAATGTAGATCTTGTGCATAAAATTCTGAGATCCCTGATTGAAGAGTGGCGGGCAAAAGTCATTGCAATGAAAGAATCACTTAAGATGGACATTCTTACGATTCAAGAACTGTTTGGCAATCTAGAAGAGCATGAGCCTGAAGTAAGAAGATACAAGAAGATTGGAGACGACAAAAAGAAAAAGACCCTTGCATTCAAAGTAGCTAAATTTGATGAAGGATATTTTGAAACTGATGCAGACACAATCAATAAAGAAGATATGGCTCTACTAAGCAAGAAACTACAGAGAATCCTAAGAGACAAGAAAAGTAAGGAAAGAAGAAAATCTATAGCACAGAGAGAGAACACTGGCAAAATTGAGCAAGGAAGTTTAGTCAACACTATTCCTCCTTGGTTTGAATGCAAGAAACCTAGGCATATCAAGCCAAATTACCTAATCTATCTAAAGAAGCAGTTAAAAAATGAGAGAAAGAAGAAAAAGCAATCTTACAAAATATCTAACTTTTTTGTTTGGGGCAACGAAGAACCTGATACAGTTGAAGAAGATGAATTAATAGAAGATGCACTACTATGCCTTATGGGCAGACATAATAATGATTTAGAGGTACTAAGTAAAAACCCCTTCTACTCTATTTTTTATTATGATGAATCTGATAGTGAATCTGAAAAAGATTTTAGTGATGATAGTGATGATGAAGACTTGGATGACATCTATGTTAAATTGTATGATTCACTAGTAAATACAAAAAAGCAGTCAAGTTTTACTAAGAATGAGCAGAAAATTTCAAATGAAAAAGTTAAATTTTAGAAAAAGAAAATGGCCAACTGACAACTGTAATTGAAAAAGGTTGTGAAAGATGCCGTGAATACAAGTCTTAGATTGTAAATCTAACAAAAATTGAAAAAAAATTTTGATAGCAATCAAAAATTGGAATATGTTTTCAAAAACCAGAAAGTTTTTTACAATAAAGCTAGTTTGGAATTCAGACAATAAAACTACAGAAGATATAATAAATGGAACCATGTTAAAATTACATGTTTTTATTATAATCATAAGGGTCATCATATTAGAAAATGCTATTTTAGAAATGGCACTTATCTGCTGAAGCCTAATGAAAAACTGATATGGTTGCCTAAATCTACAATTGTTGGAAAAACTTCTGTTTTGTCTACTAACACTTATAGACCCAAAAGTCAGTGGGTAGCAGCAATGCTAGTATGACCTCTATGTTATAGGTATGTAAGAGACAAAGCTCAAAATTTATGCCTTCTAGACAGTGGATGTTTAAGACATATGATCAGAAACAAAGATGAGTTTATTTATCTCACACTTATGAATAGAGGTAAAGTAACTTTTGGAGATAACTCCAAAGGAAGAGTCAAAGGAATAGGTAAAGTTGGTAAGTCTTTAGAGTGTCGTATTAATGATGTTTTATATGTAGATAGCTTAAAACACAATTTGTTCAGTAGAAGTCAGTTTTGTGACAAAAGAAATTAGGTTATCTTTCACTCAAATAAATGTCTAGTTATGAATGGTGTTGATAATTGTTGACGTCGGATTTGGGTTATGCTTCAAACTCCGGCCAATAGGGGAATTCTTATGAGATCTTAAGCCAATATCTGGTTCAGATATAATAGAACAGTAAAATAAACAAAGATGAAGGGAAGAGTAGAGAAGAAGACACAAGGTTTAACGTGGTTCAGCCAAATCCAGATATCACTGGACCCTACATCCACGGTATTTTGTTATTGCAATAGTGTATTTACAAAGTTACAATGTTTGCTCTTTGTTTTGGCAGAGCTTCTACACAGAAAAATTGGCTCTCTTTGCAGGGGGACTCCTTCCTCATATTTATAAAGAGAAGGAGGTTACAATGGTAATTACAAATGCAGAAAATCTATTACATCAGCATTTATTGTACAAGATAGTATATGTAGACTAAATCCCTTTTTTCTGCTACTGCAGATTGCCTTCTACAGGCGGGCCCCATTCGACCGTTAGGGGAAGGTAGGACTTAGCCTTTTGCCTAGCGAGCTTGGGGTCGTAGCCTGTGCTTGGTGAATCAGGTTGCTTGCCTGACCCTGGGAATAACGAGATTGAACCCGCGCCTTTGTGCACGAGTCAGGGTCGACGAGGTCGCTTCACGAAGTGACAAGATGACTTTGGGCGCTGCTCGAGCTGATCCTCTCGCTAGTCTCAAACTTCTCATGAGCGCTCTTGGACCGAACCAATTTTCACATATGACATTAACCCCCTAAATCTCAGTTAGCCTAGTAAACTGGGAGTTAAGACTTTGCAATTCCCGATCCGTCAGAATCTCGCTTCATGTATTTTCTTCAACTCGTAGCCAGAGCTCTCTGATGTAAATCTCCCTTGTTGAGGTCTTTCAATGAATGAAAGTTTCTTTTCCACAATTTTTGTTTGTTATCATTTTCCTTTGCAAACACTTCAGTTTGAACCATCTATGCGACTTGCGTATAGTCAGAAGAAGCATGAGTTACGAATGGAAGTGATGTTGTGCTTGGGTCAATCCTGTGGCCCAATAAATGAACACATTAGTACAAAAATTATTAAATAATGAAATAAGTTCACACATTAGCTGCAAAATTATCAATTCAGCGATCTTGTGCTCGGACCGATCACATGGATGAATAGATAAATATGCACAAGGGCTGTGACTTAATTGAATTCGCATGAGAGCTGGAAATTTGATAGGTGAGTGATCTCGTGCTTGGGCTGATCTTATGGATAAATGCGCATGAGAGCTATGACTTAGTTAAGTTCACATGAGAGCTGTGACTTAATTGAGTTCACATGAGAGCTACGAATTTTGACAAATGAGTGATCTCATGCTCGGGTAAAGGATGGCCGATCTTGTGGCCAGGGTGATCTTGTGCCCAAATAACAGGGTGGCTGATTTTGTGGTCGGGCCGATCTTGTGCCCAAATAAAAGAGTGGTCGATCTCGTGGCCGGGGCGATCTGGTGCCCAAATAAGTGAGTGTTTTTTAGTATCTCCACACCTCAGCGAGCACACAGCTGCGTTGGCATAAGCGAGTTTATTTTAAGCATTTCCACGCCTCAGTGAGCTCTTAACTCAACTGGCTAAGTGAGTTTGTTTTGAGCATCTCCACACCTCAGAGAGCCCATAGCTCAACTAGTTAAGTGAGTTTATTTTGAGCATCTCCATGCCTCAGTGAGCCTATAGCTCAACTAGTTAAGTGTTTGTCAATTCTTCTCTGGATTGAGCTCTGGGGGGCCTCAACTAAATGAAGGATTAGAATGTGAAGCCTTTCATAAGGTTTGCGATAAGTTACTGCATGCGGACTGTGGATGTCACTAGCATGATAGAAGAAAACTTAGTATTAGTAATTGTATTCAAAATTCTTATACAATTTACAAATAGATACAAGAGTTCAAAAGTTCATCCTGATAGTAGGGGACCGCTCTCACTCGGCGTCCCACCAGGATGATCCATACTATTGCCTAGAAGGCTGCACAACGTAATCATGCAAATAACCTCTTTTGATGAGATCCTCGATAGCATCTTACAATGCCCAGCATTCTGAAGTGACGTGCCTGAACTCAATGTGATATGTACAAAATTTCCCCGATTGAGTCTGGACTTGTCGGGAGTCTTCAAGGGCGGAGGCTTTCCGAAGTCTTCCTTGTCCCTTTCCATTGCGAAGTTCTTGTCCTGAGCATCTGACAAGATGATATAAGTGTTGTGGTGAGCTTGGAATAGGGGTCGCTCATCCTTGCTCTTCCTTGTGAGCTGGCACTTGAGGTTGTCATTCCCGTTCCCATGGTTATTCCTTTTCCTGTTTGGCATTGAACCACTTGTTTCGGTTCTTTATAAGCCAAAAGTCTCATCCCACCTGATTTCTTTCGTGGCCACTCATAGAACTCACCCAAGTTTCCCACTAGCAATTTGTACAAGCTCTTGAATAGTTTTCCATCCCTATGGAGTCCCATCAAGATGGTAGCCAGAATAGCCTTATCCGAGGGTTTCTCAACATTATTGACTTCGCACCTGAAGTGAGTGAGGTAATCTTTCAGTGCCTCCTGCTTATCTTGGAAGATCGTGGTGAGGTGCATGGGGGCACGAGTTACTTCCACAGCACTCGATATTGATCAATAAACCTTTCTTGACAGTCTTCCTAACTGTTTATGCTGCGAGTTGGGAGGCTCCTAAACCACACTCGAGGAACTTCACCCAAGGTAGTGAGGAAGACACGACATCTGATCAAGGGGTTACAAGCTTGTAGATCCATTTGGATGTTAAATAAGCCTAGATGGTCATGCGGGTCATTGTATCTGTCATATAGCAGGATGGCTGGAACTTTAAGCTTACACGAGAGGGGTTTCTCCATAATCTCTCTAGAGAAAGGGGTTTGCTTCCCATAGTGACCTTGGTCACTCTAACTCTAAGGATGCTTCTCCAGGTACCTAACTCTCTGAAGGAGGTCTTCCACTAAAACACCCAAGCTCTCCAGTCTTTGTCTAAAGACTTGGTGGTTTGGTTCATTACCCTGGCTGTATGGATGGCGATACGAGGTCCGTTCCTGGTTGGCTTCACCGGAACATTCAACCTCAGGTATGGCAAGTTCAGTCTATGCTTGTACATTCTAGGCTTGTGCTTGTACTAACATCGTGACTGTTTTAGTCAGTTGTCCCATCATGTGCTTGAGTTTCTCCTGACAATAGAACCAGGTTTGTGGTTCATCGATGTCATTGGTGGCGAGGACCGGTTATGTCAAACTATTTGAAGGAACACCAATAGTTGCTCTGACAATGGGAGTAGTAGACAAGTTTGTTGTCAAGACATGGCTATTTGGAGTATGGTGTTGAGCATTTGACACTCTAGTGGCTCTTCCCTTGGCCATTGCTACAGGAACGAACCAGAATAGGTGAGATCCCCATAAACTATGCCAAAATATTAACATCAGATTTTGGTTATGCTCCAAACTTCAGCCAACAGGGGGATTCTTATAGGATCTCAAGCCAGTATCTGATTCAGATATAATAGAACAATAAAATAAACAAATATGAAGGGAAGAGTACAGAAGAAGACACAAGGTTTAACGTGGTTTGGCTAAATCCAGATATCACCAGACCTTACGTCCATGGTATTCTGTTATTGCAATGGTGTATTTACAAAGTTACAATGTTTGCTCTTAGTTTTGGCAAAGCTTCTACATAAAAAAAATTGTCTCTATTTGCAGGGGGACTCCTTCCTCATATTTATAGAGAGAAGGAGGTTTACAATGGTAATTACATATTTAGTAAATCTATTACATCAGCATTTATTGTACAAGAGAGTATATGCAAACTAAATCTCCTTTTTTGGCTACCATAAATTGCCTTCTACAGATGGGCCTTATTCGACCATTGGGGGAAGGTATGACTTAGTCTTCTGTCTAGCGAGCTCGGGGTTGCAGGTTGTGCTTGGTGAATTAGGTCACTTGCTCAACCCTGGGAATAGCGAGCTTGAACCCTCGCCTTCACACATGAGTCAGGGTCGACAAGGTCATTTCGTGAAGTGATGAGATGACTCTGGGTGCTGCTCAAGCTTATCCTCTCGCTGGTCTCGAACTTCTCGCAAGCACTCTTGGACCGAACCAATTTTCATATATAACAATCATCTACTTAAACTTGTAGGACACATTAGTCTTAATGATGATACCTAGATCTGGCATAGAAGATTCAGACATATTAATATGGAACTGATTGGAGAATTGTCCGAGAAAGATTTGGTATCTGGTTTACCTAAGTTACATTTCATCAAAGACAAAATTTGCAATGCCTGTCAAAGAGGAAAATAGGTGAAATCTTCTTTCAAATTAAAAAATATCATTGCAACATCAAAACCCCTAGATTTGCTTCATATGGATTTAATAGGTCCATCCATAATTAAAAGCTATGAAGGTAACTCCTATGTGTTTATAATTGTGTATGACTTTTCTAGATTTACCTGGACTTTTTTTTTGTCACATAAAAGTGATACTTTTCAAGCCTTCAATAGACTTGCAAACTTAATTCAAAATGAGAGAGGCTATTCAATTATTTCCATTAGAAATGATCATGGAAAAAAGTTTGAAAACAAAGATTTCAATGAGTTTTGTGAAAAACATGGTATAAAACACAATTTTTCTACACCAAGGACACCCCAGTAAAATGGTGTTGTTGAAAGGAAAAGCAGGTGCCTAGGTGAAATGGGAAGAACCATGCTGAATGACAACACTCTTCCAAAGTCTTTTTAGGCAAATGCAATTAACACTACATGTTATATAATGAATAAGGTACTTTTAAGACCTATTTTAAATAAAACACCCTATGAGTTATATTTTGGAAGAAAGCCTAATAT
>JANHAO010026629.1:0-11040 GCA_026873985.1 Saraca asoca | reverse complement strand
TGTTACTCACATAGCATCACTATCACAATACATTTATTTAATTTGGAATCATAAACTTTATGAATTTGATCACTTTGGTGATTAAGAAACCTTATCTTTAACAAAATCTTACATCAATTTCCCTTCATCGTCAAAGGGTCATCAACAGGGCCAAAAACACTCCAACTAAACTACAGATTGCAACTTGGATCTATCTCCTCAAATCAAACTATAGAAAGGAACTCAACTCTAAATTATACCACAAAAATTTGGCATTTATAACAAAGAACAAATAGGTTATTCATTTCAAAGTCCACAACTAAGTTCTTCAAGTAACATTCACATTGCTGACTATTGCATATACAAGCCACATCATACGTACTTCAAAGCATACGCACCACTCTGGGACATAGAAATAATGGATTCCAATAAAACATTAAAACGTCACAGTGAAGGCATGCCTTCCAACAACACAAAACAATTTCTATTTAATTTTTCAGTTGGGCATTTCATCAAACATCAAGATTGGATCCATAACATTATTGCAAATCGAGGCCACCAAAATCACTTTTATATATATTACATATTATATACAATAAATTAAAAAAAAAACATTCATTACAAATAGTACAGGCCAAATTTATTCACAATTCCTTGATTTTTGTTTTAAAATTAGGGTTCATACCAATTAAGGAAAATAATCATTAATGGAGAATCATAATATCCCTAACCTTGCTCTGATACCAATTAATAGAATAAAAAAAAATTGAAACATAAGTTGTAGTTTTCCTAGAGTTCAATAATGTAGAAAACTACACTAAACCATAAAGGGATCTTGTATATTATTATTCTCACTACAACATTTAATACCTATAATGAAGGGTTAAAGGCCTTACCTGGATCCATGACTTGATCTTGATGATTTCTTTTTATCCTTCCTAATCAATGTTCTTGTATATTAATGTGAGTTTTTCCCCTCTTTTCCTTTCCTCTTACTGTATCTTGTTGATGATGAAGATACGTGTTTTTGGTGTTATATCTAACTGCAGATAACCCCTTATAATAAAGGGAGAGGGGAGAGATTTATTTTAAAATTTAAAATTTAAAATAACCCCCACTGACTTTAATTACCATTAGATCAAACAACCATCACATTAGGCTATCTTTTATTTAAAGTCAGTCCATTAGTTACATGGGCCACTATAGATTATTAAAATAATCTAACAATATAATCAAACAGTATGTAAGCATATTTGACAGATAGCATTTGAATCATAAATCTCTTTAGCAGGTTTTGACATATTTGCATAAATCACAGATTCTGAGAGTTATTGTACCTTTAGGATTTTTCTTTTTGAACCTTTCAATTTTGTGGCAACTGCAATGCTTGTTGCTAGACTTGTGTAGAATCTAGCCCACAATTTTCAAAGCCTATGAAATAGGCCTATAAAATTGGTTGAGAGACAACACTCATGCATGGAGTTATTGCATGTTGAAGGCTTCTTGATGGAAAGCTATATGACTAGGTTGAAATGGTGCCATGCTGATTTAATGTTTAGCTTAAGGATGATTCTATAAAAGGAGCTCAATTCATTTGGAAAAGAACACACCAAGAAAAAATAGTTTCTATTTATATTTTTTGTGAGAGTGAGTTGTGGATGTCACATTAAAAAAGTGTGAGGAAATTATAATGCTCTAAATTGAGAGTACTAGGAGTGATAAAATTGTAAGGGTTGGATTATAAAACTATTAAGTGAAGAGAAAAAATACTACAATATCTCTTATACTAATTTTATCACATAGTAAATATTTTTTGGAGTCCGACTCGTGATTTTTCCCTTTAAGATCAAAGAGGATTTTCCACATAAAAATTCTTGGTATCCATTAATTTTCTTCCATTTCCTTTTTACATTTTTCCGCTGCACATGTGCATTATGATCCTAACAACTGGTATCAAAGCTTAATAGCACTATTAAAATTATTTTGTAATTTATATTGGCTGGTTATACCACCTTTGGTTTGGTAGAGTCACCCAATTTTTTTTCATCACTATTGGCTAGTTTTACCACTTGTTGTTATTGTAATTGCTTATTTTTATTATAATTGTTTATACGTACAATATATGTAGAGGATTACTCAGCAAGATGGAAAGTAGTTTTAGAACCATAGTGAAGATTAATGTAACAAATTATTCATTATGGAGAACCATGATGAAAGATCACATTTATTATAAAGATTTATATGATCCAATAGAAGGTGATGCGGGCAAGCTAGAGAAAACGGCAGAAGAAGATTGAAAGAAAACACAAGAAGAAGATTGAAAGAAAAAGAAAAAGAAAACACTACCTACCATGTACTAGTGTGTATATCTTTCATTTTACAATCAAGTGTCCAAAGAAAGTGAACCACACACTCTTTGGGAAAATCTTGAAAATATGTATTAGAAATAGAATGCCCAAGGAAGAGTTTTCATCATGAAAAAACTCATGAATCTAAAACTGAAAGAAGGACAGTCAATTGCAGAGCACCTAAATGAGTTTGAAGGCTTAACAATACAATTATCATCAGCTGGATAGAGCATGGATGATGACATGCAAGCCACAATCCTTTTAGGATCCTTTCCTAAATCATGTAATCCTTTTAGTAATTTCATTAACTAATTCAGCACCTAATGGAAAAATGACAATGAGCATGGTGAAGAATAGCTTATTCAATGAAGAAACTCATTTGAAAGATATAGCTAGCAATGACACATAAGCCATTGTAGTAGAAAATAGGGGTGGAAATCAAAGCAGAGAACAAAGTGGAAGATCCAAGTCTAGAAGCAAATTGAAGTGTTATCATTATCAAAAGCTTGAACACATGAAAAGAGACCATAGACTTCTAAAACAAGAGAAGGGGAAGAAAAAGATAGATGACAACACAATTGCCGCAGCCTCCATTAGTAATGATGGAGTCATTCTCTTTTGTGATTATGAAGGAGAATGTTTTCATTTTGCAGAATTTGAAGCTGAATGAATAGTAAATTTTAGAGTCTTATACCATTGTGTTCCTAAAAAGGAATATTCCACAACTTACAAAACTAGAAGCCTTGGATCCATTAACAAACACTTCTCAAATTGTGGGGATCAGTAAAGTTTGTGTGCAAACAAAAACTTGTTACACAATAACATTAAAGAATGTGTGGCATGTCCCTAACTTACGATTGAATCTACTTTTTGCAAGCACTCTAGATAAGGAAGGATATGAGCATTTTATGGGCAAAGGTACATGAAACTCACCAAGGGATCCTTGGTGGTAGCAAGGTAAAAAATATACTGCTCACTTTACAAAATCATTTGAAAATTTGTGGAGATTAATTGATTGCAATTGAAGATGATGCTTCACCAAACTTATGGCACAAGCCAAAGGCACACATGAATGAGAAAGGGTGACAACATTTGGCTAAGCAGCCCCTTATTTTGATGGCCATAAATGAACCATTAAACACTTGTGCACAATGTTTATTTGGAAAGCATCATCAAGTTTCATTTCAGAAAAACTTGAAACAAAGGAAGCATAAATTAGAGTTGGTACACTTTGATGTTTACGATCCTATCAAAATAGAATCTTTGGGTAGTTACAAATACTTTGTCACTTTCATTAATGATGCCACAAGAAAGACATTGATATATTTGTTACAAATGAAAGATCAAGTATTTTAATATTTCCAGCAGTTTCATGCCATGGTAGAAAGAGTGACCATATTACCCTTGAAGTATCTTCGTATTGACAATGGAGGAGAGTACACATCTCGAGAGTTTAAGGCATATTGCTCAAACCATGGTGTAAGACATGAAAAGATAGTTCTTGGCACTCTACGACATAATGGTGTTGCAGAAAGAATGAACCAGATGATTATAGAGAAAGTTTGATGCATGCTTATAATAGCAAATCTACCTAAATCATTTTGGGGGGAAGTTGTTAACACTGTAGTTTACCTAATCAATAGATCACCATCAGTTTCTTTGGGTTTTGAAATACCTAAAAGAGTTTGGATAGGAAAAGTTGTTGGTTACTCTCACATGAAGGTGTTTGGCTGCAAAGCATTCATACACATGCCAAAGGAATAAAGGTCAAAGTTGGATAACAAAGCCACTTTTTGTATCTTTGTTGGATATGGTGATGAGGAATTTGGCTATTAACTGTGGGATCCAAAGAAGAAGAAAATTGTTAGAAGTAGAGATGTCATGTTCATTTAGCACGAGAGAATAAATGAAGTAAAAACAAATGAGACAATTGATAAAGCTTCTTATAAAAGCATAGATGATCAAATGCAATAAAGAACTCCATTGGAAGGTGCCACTAATGGAAGGAAGATACAAGAATCAGAACATAGGATAGATGTAAAGGAGCCAACCATGGAAGAACCAGAACCAAATGGAATAAGTGTCGAGCAGGAGAAGCAACCACAAATGGTAGAACCCTAATTGAGAAGGTCTACAAAATACCACAAGCCATCTACAAAATATCCCATTTATAAATATATTTTAATTAAAGAAGAGGGGGAGTCAAAAAGCTTTCAGGAGGTTCAATCTCATAATGAAAGCTATGCAATGAGAAATGGATTCCTTATATAAAAACAACACTTATCAATTGGTGGAACTTCCTATTGGAAGAAAAACACTAAAAAACAAATAGGTGTTTAAATTAAAAAAGATGGTGACAAGTTGCTGAAACACAAAGCCCAACTAGTAGTAAAAGGCTTTAGTCAAAAGCGTGGCATTGACTTTGATGAAATTTTCTCGCCAATTGTAAAGATGAGTTCAATTCAAATTATACTGGGATTGGCAGCTAGTATGAATCTTGAATTAGAGCAACTTGATATAAAGACTACATTTCTTCATAGTGACTTAGAGGAAGAGATCTACATGGAACAACTAGAAGGATTTATTGCAAAAGGGAAAGAGTACTTAGTCTGCCAATTGAATAAAAGTCTATATAGATTGAAATAGGCTCCTCAGCAATGGTATAAGAAATTTGACTCTTTCATGATGGGTCATGGATATACCAAGACTGATGCAGATCATTGTGTATATGTGAAACAATTTCCAAATGAAAAATTTATAATCCTTCTACTATATTTAGATGACATGTTGATAGTGGGATATGATGTGAAGATGATTAGTGACTTGAAAAGGGACTTGTCAAAATCTTTCGACATAAAAGATCTACTCCCTGCAAGGCAAATTCTAGGAATGTAAATTTTGCAGGATCAGAAAACTAAAAGGCTTTGGTTGTTACAAGAGACATTTGTGGAATAGGTTCTAGAGAGATTTAGCATAAAAAATTCTAAGCCAGACAGCATGCCATTAGCCAATTATTTCAAACTTAACAAAAAGAGTTATCCCACTACACAAAAAGAAAAGAAAGCTACGTCAAAAATTCCATACTCCTTTGCAATTGGGAGTTTGATGTATGCAATGATATATACCTGACCAGATATTGCTCATGTAGTTAGAGTTGTGAGAAAATTCCCCTCAAACCCTAGTAAAGACCATTGGGAAGCTGTTAAGTGGATCTTAAGATATCTATAAGGCAATTCCAAAATATGTTTACATTTTGGAGGAGTAGAACTAATTTTGAAAGGTTATATGCAGACATGGTAGGTGACTTGGATAGTAGAAAGTCTACTTCAGAATTCTTGTTTACTTTTGCAAAGGACCTATATAATGGCAGTCTAAATAGCAAAAATGTGTTGCCTTATCTACAACTGAAGTAGAATATATCGTTGTAGCTGAAGCAAGAAAAGAAATGGTCTAGTTACAAAGATTTCTTCAACAACTGGGAATGAAGTAAAATTGGCCCATGATTTTCTAATAGTCAAAGTGCTTTGGACTTGAGTAAGAACATTATGAATCACTCTTGCACAAAGCTTATTAACATAAGATATCATTGGCTTTGCCAAACCATTAAACAAAAACTATTCATGTTGAAAAAGATTTACACCAATGAAAATGTGGCTGATATGATGACTAAAGTTATAACTTGCGAGAAGTTTGACCTATGTACTGGGTTGGTTGGCATGGACTCTAAATGAACATTATCAAAGTTATTCTCCTTCCTCATAGGCTAGAGGGGGAGAATTATAGAATCTAGCCCACAATTTTCAAACCTATGAAATAGGCAGGTAAAATTAGTTGAGAGACAACCACTCATGCATGGAGTTAATGCATGTTGAAGACTTCTTAATGTAAAGCTATATGAATGGGTTGAAATGGTGCCATGAACATTTAATTTGTGGCTTAAGAATGGTTTTATAAAATGAGCTTAATTCATTTGGAAAAGAACACACCAAGAAGAAGAAACAACAAGCTTTAGAGAAGAAAAAAATAGAAAGTTTCTATTTGTATTCTTTATGAGAGTGAGTTGTGGATATCATATTGAAAAAGTGTGAGGAAATTATAGTGCTCTAAATTGAGAGTATAAGGAGCGATAAAATTGTGAGGATTGGATTACAAATTTAGGAGAGAGAATATTGAGTGGAGAGAAAAAATACTGTAATATCTCTTGTACCAATTTTATCACATAGTAAATATTTTTTGGAGTCTGACCTGTGGTTTTTCTTTCTAAGATTAAAGAGAGCTTTTCACGTAAAAATTCTTAGTGTCCATTAATCTTCTATTTTCTTTTAATATTTTTCCACTGCACGTGTGCACTCTGATCCTAACAACTTGTGTAGTTCAATATTAATTTCGAAGTGTAGAGGAGAATAACTTGTTCATTAAGGAATTTATTGAGATCAATGTACAAGTAGAGTAATGTGTGTGCATCTAAAGAACACCTCTCTGCTATTAATCAAAATTTGATCAGATCGGTTCCATTCTTTCATGAACAATCTCGAGATTTCAACGATGTCATCACAATTGGTGCATTCTTTGCTTGAAACCTTGCCCAATGACTAGATCAGGGTAATTGATTTTGATTTTCGAAGTGGATGCAATCATCCATACATTGAATCTGTGGTGATATACTTAAATGCCATTATTGAAGTCATTGATGTAGCCTTACAAAGAAATTTTGAAATATCATGAAGAAACTTCAAAATCCAACAAGAATCTGTGATCTTCAAAATCTTGAAAAGCTTCCAATCCAGCAAAGGAGCCAAACAATATCATTAACAACTTTTTTTCTAAAAAAATTGAGAAAACCAAGACATCATTTTCACCATTGTTGCAATCTCTTGGTAGAAAACTAGGAACGTTCCCAGAGACAACATGAAAGAACAAATTCTTTCTTTAATGCATGCAAAATAGGAAAGAGTCCATAAGACAACAAAGATTGATTGAAATTGGAATTTCGGGAGAGCACTCAAACTATCAAATTAGTAGTGTATTAACAGTAAAAGTGGGAGAAAGAATCTTATAAAGAGGGTGGTATATTAAATAGATGATAATTCATATAGTAAAAGCAAAAGGGAGGAACTCATATAAAAGGATGGTAGATTTTCTAATAAATCTTTTAGATAATTAGATAAGTAATGATTGTTGTATCCCATAACAATAATAATATCTATCATTATTGTAAAAGATGTTATGCACAATAATTTTTTATGTAAATTATATATATATATATATATATAGATCTTTCATGTGAATTTGATGAAAAAAGAAAAATTGATAATAAGATGATGGTATATTAAGTAGAAAATAATTTATGTAGTGAAAGTAAGAAAGAGGACCATATATAGGATGATGGTAGATGTTCAGGTAATTCTTTCAAATAGTTAAAAATGTAATGACCTTTATACCCTATAATAATAATATTTATCACTATTGTAAAAGATATTGTACATAATAATTTTTATATAAATTATATATATAGGTTTTTTTTCATGAGAATTTGATCCCAATAAAAAAAAAAGTTGATGTTGAGTAACTTCAAATCAATTGATGTTACATTATTAACTGATGCTTAATTTGTTAACCATGAAAAACTATTTTTTTTTTTTAGAATAAAAAAGGTGTTACAAAATGTGTGGTGATCAATTTCAATTAGAATATTAGCTTCTGCACTATGCAGACGTGAAGTTGTCCAAATTTAAGTGGAGAGCTAATAAACACTTTAAACTCTGAGAGTTGTGGATGATGGTTAGAAGTCATCCACAAAAAGGTTGAATGGTGGAAACTATAAAAGCCTGTTCAATACTTAAGTCATAAAGAATTCTAGTAAGAAAGTAAAGAATTCCATAATGAATAATTAAACTCATGCCTATCTATTTATAGATGATTGGAGGGATAAAGTGATCTTTTATTCATTTACCACCTTTAATTGAACTAGTCTTTGGCTGGGCTGTTGGCCCTATACATTTGACACTTAGTTAAACTTGAATTTATAATTAGCCCCTTCTTAACTTTTGGTGAGGCTGGTCTGAACATTTCTATGATGTTTTAATAATTCTCATTATCCATAAATGATCTAAGTTGAATCAATTAAATGTATACGATTGCCTGAGCTTTGTGCCAAACATGATGTTTGATTGAAGCCAAATATGATCGAAAATCGTTTGAAAGATGAATCACTACTTATCTTATCATCCTTATCCTTGAGAGATTACATATGCTTTAGCAATCTTTCCAACACCATCTTGAAATTCTTCAAGATATTAATTTTACATTAGTTAAAAGTTTGCTTAACCAGTTTGCAAAAATCAATCCCTTTATATCTGTTTTTGGATATTACCCTTTCTTAAATGTCTTTGAATAATGGAGAATTAATTCTTATTCAACTATCTTGAAACTTATTACCACGGCTTGGACAATATCAGAAGTTAATGCTATGATCTTTGTGAAGATTAATTTGGTCCATCCAGATCTTTTGGCTCCCACCCTTCATTTGGATCTTTCTTAGCTTATAAATCCTTTGCATGTTGCTTTAACAAAACCATATTCTTTCTTTTCTCTTTGATTTCTATTAGTATTCCCTACAAATCCTTTCAAATAGGAAAGTCCTTGGATTAATATCCTATGAAACAATCGGTCTATCATTGAGTCATATTCAGAGGTCATTAAATCCTTTAGCCAAAGTAATAGGAAAGTCTAGAATGTGATAATTGGTTACTGTCCACCCATAATGGATATGATTAATTGGGATTGGGATTGTGATCCTTAAAATAGCATTCATCACTTCTAATTGGCCTATGGAACAAGTATAAGGAGGAAATGTCTCTTCCTTAATTTGAGACTTATATGATCAAATGTGAAAGCATAGCCAAACAAAAATGGTCTAAATCCATTTTATTACCCGTTATGAACACATGCTTTTTTAATCTTAGGAGTTGCTTCATTAAAATTGCTAAAATTAGAGTTAAGGATGATCCTCAAGACAATATAGATATATTAGCCTAGGGTGATTATCCCTTCATATATAAGCAATTTGATTTAATATATTCTAGCAAATGGAGCTCCTAGTGTTCTCCCGAACGAACATTGGGTAATTACCTAATTGATGAGCAACTATTTGAGACAGACAAGGCAACTATAATGATGGCTTTACACCTTTTTCCTTCAAATTAATCGATTGAAGACCAATGACCCACTTTTTATGAAGCCAACAAGAAGCTTACTTTCTATCTATTATGATTGTTTAGACCATTATTCAAAGTGGGATGTTATGAATGATTGTTTAAAGAGTAACCACCAGAAGATGTATGGAGAAGATCCATTATTGTAAAGGCATTTAGAGTAGGATTTCCCTTTCGCAAGGACTTTGTAGAGATTTTCACAAAAATAATATGGATTCTTATACTTTGTTCTTCAACTAAATTGTCACTTGAATGAATCTCTAATTTGAGAAATTTTTCTTTTAAAAAATCCAAGATCCTTAATAGGATTAAATGACTATTGCTCTATGCCAACTTGTAAGCTTTTGTAGTGTTCTATTCCAAAGTTTGACTTTAACCACCATTCTAATGACATCTTATGCTGATTATTGATGATACCTTATACCAAGTTGAACATCTTCTATACATGGCAAATTATGCCAAAGGTTAGTAGCTTGTGCTCAATAGTATCTTGTATTAGAATTGAGCATCTTGTGCTTATGGCAACTTATGTTGAAGATTGACCAGTTTGTGCTTGATGGTACCTTGTACCAGAAATTAGGATTTTATACTCATGGCAACTTGTGTCAAAGAATAAGTAGCTTGTGCCTGATAGTATCTTGTACTAGAATTAAGCATTTAGTGCTCATGGTGACTTGTGCCAAAGATTCAATAACTTATGCTCAACCTGTTCAATAGTTGTGAGCAAATTATGCTCTTTAATGTTTTGTGTTTCATTTGTTGATTCGAGCTTTAGCGTGATTCTCATCCATTCTTACTAGTTGTAGTTTTAGAAGTAGTTAATATTATGATCAGAACTTTCATTTTTTTTTCACAAAATAAACTTTCTAATGTAATAGTGAGAACATAGCATCTTCAACATATCATAACATGAATCTTTGAATCAAGTATCAAATTATATGGTTGCTTCATTTCTTCACCTTTTCTTTCTTAAGCTCACCAATTGGTGTTTTACCTTTTTCAAATTGTGTCTCTATTTATAATTTTTCATTAGCTTTAAAGATTTGGCCACTTTATAAGATGTTCGTATAGCATCTTTGAGCAATAAATTGATAAGCTCTAACTTGTCCAATGTTATTGTTAGTGGGAAACTTCATTAGTAAATGGGGTGTTGAAACACTAGTGCCTGACTTAATGATGTCTGATGGTTGCCGAATCTAATCAAAATTAGAAAATTTATAATCGATTTACCCTACTACTTATAGCATAAGGTAACATTAGGTCGAGCCCTTGGATCATTCCAATAATAATAATCAGATCAAGAGATAAAAATGGAGGAGGGATTGGCAGCAACTATTCTAACAGCAAACAACAAGGCAGAACTATAAATAAGAGCAAGCAAATAACCAGCTCAAGGAAATCAGCTAAACTTGAGATTAATCTATCCTTGATCACTAAATATTTATTCAATTGTTAATCCTATTTTTGGCCTTAAATCATAGCAAGAAGCCTTGAAATGA
>JANHAO010026628.1:0-11039 GCA_026873985.1 Saraca asoca | reverse complement strand
TCTTGAATCTTGAATCAAATTTCTTTGAACCTACAAAACAAATCAAAAACACTAAAGCATATTATTAGATAAAATTATTTTTCAATATTAAAATTAAGAAAAATATGTAGTGAGAGTAATCTAGACTAATAGTTTCAAATTTAGTGTTGAAAAGGACAAATATTAGAATACATGAGTGTGAAGTGGGTGTAAATACTATTAGATTTTACAAGGAAATTCCATAAAGTTGAACCTAAATGCGTGATCTCACAAATTCAGCGAAGAAATACAGTAACTTCTTGCATCAAAGACTATAATTAGGATGATAAAAATATCCAAATTTAGTGGGTCTTTCCTGAACCAATGGATATTTATCCAATGGGTTAAATCTAAATTATATCCATTATGTAATGATTTGAGTTTAGATCTAATCATTAAATGTCTAATTAGTCCTAAGTCAATAACATACTCTATAATAAATCAATTATTATTAATAAAAAAATATTTTATATTTTTCTTTTCCAATTAGAAAGAAAAATCCATGATTATATTTTTCTAATTCCAAACAGGTCTTTTTCAGTTCTTCAAATCGAGTCTTGTCAAATCTTTAACGGGTTTGGGTCTCTAACAGGCCTGGAATGATGGATGCTAATTGGGTCTGGATCAGATCTACCTAAACCTAACCCTTTGTCATCCCTAACATCAATTCTAATATCATTATTAAGCTATTTCATCTCAACAATTCATTTATTCTTATATATAAACACCAATCCAGAATGCATTTTCATACATTTCTTCATCCTCCCAAGTAATTCTCTTATTCCAATTGAAACTGCATTTAGTCTCAGTCACTCATGGCTTGAATGACTTATTACTCCAACAAAGTAAACTTGAACACTAAAATTGTAAAATTATTATTTTCAACACTCCTTCTTGATGTGTCTTTAAGATAATATTATTAAGATTCAGTATATTGAGCATGTACTTTGAAAGTGGAAGTACATGTATCTAAATAAAAGTGACTTATGTATAATAAGATTTATGTAACTAAAGTAATTTATTGTTATCAAAGAGTCACTTAGATGATTATATATACCCTATTGTATTTGTAGTATAAAAAATCCAAGTAAGTGAAAAATATGTAATAAAATATTCCTCTTCCTCTAATAAAGTGGCATAAGAGTTTGGTTCATAAGTGTTGAAAGATGAACAATGATGGAATGTGTTATGTCACAATTCTTCTTCTTACAAGAAAGAATTATAATTATTAGTGTATTCACATGAACGTATTGCTTAGAGTACAAAGTGTATAGGAGAATGTAGAAAGAGGCTACACCCTATCATATGATGAGATTGATTTGTCTCAAAAGAAAAAAGATGCTTTGAGAAAGGCAAAACAAAAAAATTAACTAACCATTGCATTTATCCATTAATATTTTTCATGACCATAAAATTTAAATACCTAAAATATATGGGTTTAGATTCCAAATTAAATCTAAATGTACTTCTATTTGTTACACGTATGGCAATGTGTGTGTGTGTGTGTGTGTGTGTGTGTGTGTGTGTGAGTGAGTTTGCGTGTGTTTAGAGAGTAAATACGTAAGCAAAAGACATGAAACAATTTCTTACTTTGTCCTACCAGCTTCAAAATTTCTAATACAACTTTGGAAAAACTATAAACCAAAATTACACAACTAGAAAAAAAGATCTTATCACTGCAATTATTTTGTAAGCCTACCAAACAAAGAAATTTGTGTGCTAATTTGAGTTACTGACACTAGCTGCCACCTTCCAATGAATAACCAACACATTGATCAGTTCCATACCTTGTATGAAATTTCCCTAAACTTTTTGGCACTTTTAATTAAACGACACTTGGCTAAGTTGAAGTCTTCATATTCTAAAGTGGAAGTCCTAGTCACAAACTGCATAAACAGATCACAGCTTGTTGTAATTAAAAATCATTTCAGGCTCCCACCAAATTAGTTTTCAGTGCACTTATGAACAACAATGAAGATAGATCCCAATCATAACCTATAAAATAAATGGACTTGGTAATAGCCAGACATATTTGTTACTATCAAATGGGTTTTCTTTGCTACTGATTGATACTTTTACAATACAAATTACTTGAAGCAAATATCGGATTCCACTCTCCCACCCCCACCCAAACACCCCCTAATAAACAGGACAACAATATAATAGAAAAAAGATATTCAGAATCTTAATCACATCTCCAAGCACAAGTTAAAAAGATAAAGAAACTAAACAATTGTGTAAGGTAAACTAGATGGTGATTCCTAGAAACCAAGCATAACATATAGAGTGGGGTATTCCCATTTTGCCCTCAAAAGGGGTTAACTATCTTTTTCCTTTTTCATCCTTCCCCGATTGCATTTCATGCAACACTCTTGATCTTCCACAAGCTTACTCTTTCTCACTCTACACTTTCTCTCTCTTTAAATAAGTATCTTATTCCTTCATGTTAATTTCTCATATTTTTGCTACTAATTCTTTTCTTTTTCCTCTTCAATTCAATACCAAATTCTTGTTGATTCATGAAGAATTATCAAAGTTATGAATTTTTTAATCGAACTATTACTATTCTTTTCACTGTTTAACCTATGAACCCATATGCATTTCCAATGTTTTTAGAGTTTAAATCTTTTATTTCTAGCTTGTTTTCATGAAATAAAACCATAATTTAATGGTGTATATCTATTCAATGAGAGAAAAACTTGAAAAAAAAAAACCCAAGCACCTAACATGCTCTTCTTTCTTATTCCTGAAGAAAAGACCTTTGTTGAATTAGTTTTAATCTCTTATTTCCAAGCCTTAGGTTAGTGATTCTTACCTTTTTTATGAATTATAATGTGATTATTTGATTGTAATCCACTAAATGTTTGTGTGAGTTAAGGAAAATAGATATTTGTGATTGTACAGCAAAGTTTGAGTTTTATTGGACTTGTCAATATAAATTTGGTTTCATTTTTGGAAAAGGTAGGTTTTATGTTTGTCTAAGCTTCTAAAGAATGGTATGTTAAAACCTTAAGATTTGATGCAAGATGGGACTATGTTTCCCCTTTTTTTCTGATGCTCTTCTTTATTTCCAAATCTCATGAGTTGAATCATGATATTTAGGTTGATCTTGTGATTATGCTCATAGAAACCAAGTTGCATTATGCCTTGTGATTTGAATTAAAAATTTAACTAGTTTATTACAATTTGGATTGAACCTTCCTACCCTATTTTATAATTCCAATCACGATCCTAATCATGTTCATACCTTGGAATTCTTGAAAGTCTACAATTTTGGACAAGTAAACTTGTATTTTGCACTGGATCCTTACAAGTTGAATTAAACTTTCCCATTTGAATCCTATGATTCTAATCCTGATTCTACACAAATTTCAATAGCAGTTATGCTTGCGACTCTAATCACACCTCTAGATTTAGACACCCTATTTAGCTTAAATTCATTTCTCTCTCAAACAACTCTTTTCTCCTTAACCTAACCTCATATAGATCCCTACTAATTCCTAATATGATTGTTAATAAGTTTTGAATGAGCAAATCATAAGCTAATATTAATCAATCTACTAATTGTATATATGTCTATATTGAGGCTATGGTAACAACCCTAATAGTTATGGTAATAATGTGACAAAGAATGTGTGATTGCGATTATGATAGAATGTGAATTGTGTGAGATAATTGTTATGATATCTGATATTGTTTGAAACCTTGAAAATTCCCCATGAAACATGGGATGATAAGTGATGATAATGAGATTGATTGATGGGGTGAGATGGGGTATATGAATTGGATTTGGAATCTATGCATTCTGATACAGAGCAAGGGATAAGGCAAAAGCTGGAGGGATAAGGCTGGCAATTGTACGATATAAGGCTAAAAGGGAGTAACAAAGAGAATTTTGATTGTTACTATTTATTTTGTTTATTACCTAAATTGTTATTCTAAGAAATATTGAATAAGACATAATGTGACTTGACAACATGTTGATTGATGATGACAGCTTGAAGCCATAAGAAAATCGTGGTTCTTTATAATGTGTCAATGATAATGTGATGTGATGCGATGTAGAGGTTAGACTCTAAGACTTATGACCTATTTATTAAGCCTAATATGAAATATGATCACATGCTATGATGTACATATGTATTGTTATTGTTGAGAAATTCATAAGTTAGGTATGGATTTATCTCACTGAGCCCTAGACTCACTCTTTTTTGGATTATTTTTCACATTCTTAAGAACTTGTAATTATTCCCCCTCCTAAAAACTAAGGATGAATAATGATCCTATAGAAATAACTATCGATGTCTTTACTACCACCATTAAAAGTCCTTTAGGAGTGTACCAGATCAACATTCACTATATTATCATTTTAAATTTAGATGGCCATGACGTTTTACATGAAATTGAGATTATTCCCTTGAAACCCCTAAATATCCTTTTGATGCTGGTCATGAGATGGTTTGACGTTTAGGGTTTCAACCATCTATCTATATATTTTTGCTAACCTTTTGAAAATTTGTAAATAGAATTACCATAGAATACCCCAAGGACTTAGTTAGTTTAACCTATGCTTTGGTTTCATGACAAGACATAGGTTAATCTAACTTTTTGGTTGTCTTTGCCTTAAGTAACACCAAATCCCTCCTTCCAAGGTCTTTTCACCAATTTCATAGTTTAGGTGTAGATCAAATTAACTCAAGATTAGCCACTAAACTTAGCTAGCTTATACTTAAACTAATTTGCTAACTTAATCCAACTTATTTAAAATTTAAGATAAATACTAGAAGCTATAGTTCTGACCCATAACTAAACAAGGATTTTGAAGTTAATGTAGCCTTCACTTAGTTGAGTTTTTCCAAACATTAATTACTAAATGAACATAAAATTAGGTGCAAGGGATTAGGACAATAAATAAGCACATTAAGAAAACCTGTAGGTAAACTCACTTATTATCACACCTTGATTTTCAACACGTGACTAGTGCAAAAGGTCACCTAAGGATACCCCTACAAGCCTAACCCATGCAGTAAAACCTTTTATGCTACATATCTCCTATGCGAAGAGTGATTAAACAAATGAAAACTATGCAGGACAAGATGGTAAATTAAAAACAACATTGACACATTTATCAAAATGTGTTATCATATTTCTAACAAAAATCCAGAAAAATCTCCCCTATTTTCCAAACCCAGGGCACTAGGCCAAAAAAATAGCTAAGGACTACACACCCCACTCAAGACCTGTATAATCGAACATAATGTAACACAAGCCCAGATACCATAATATACATAATTTTCTAGGCAACATTTACATATATACCTAGGACAACTCAATCTAACCAACTCTCAAGACATTATCAATAATATGTATCCATACTCCGCAAAAGAAGCCTAACTAATCAAGGAGTAAGCTCAGGTTCAAATGGGTGAGGATGAGTAGTGGGAGTGGCCTCAGACTCTAAAAATATTTTAAAAAATGGAGTAAGTTTCTTAAAAACTTAATGAATGAATAATTCTCTAGGAAATCAAATGGTTAGTAATAGATCATATTCAAATGCAATCAGGTGTAAAAACACACACACACACACACACACACACACACACACACATATATATATATATAACAATTTATGAAACATCTTACAAATTAAAATTATCAGTTGTATTCAAGAAGTCAATTCAACAGATATGTCAAATCAAAAGCAAAAGCAAAGTATGTAATTTTTGAAACTGCTCATCATAATGAAAGAAAATATCTAAAATCTTTACTGTTTCATGTTCAATGAAATATCATGAAAATTTAATATTTCCATATACAAGTGGAATCCAGTTGTTGATTCCTAAAGGTAACCTTGCCTACCAGAAATTAGTCATCATCATTCACCTTATTTCTCTAACAATTGTTCTTCAGTTATCCCTCCACCAGATTCAATTCTATTTACAAGTGCACTTTAGGGTTTTCTAAAGGAATTCTCCAAGGATCCCATTTACAATGTTACATTAAAACCTAACAATTTTTTTGAGTTGATAAATAGTACTCATTGATAAAAGAGAAACAAATCAATTTCTATTGCTTCACTTATCCACCACATAAAACAAGTTCTAAACTTCTATTAAATATGCATATCAATTGTTACATCATAAAATTTCTCTTTCAAATATAAATAACACATGAAAAATTCAATTCAATATATAAACTTAACATTTAACATTTCAATCATTGCTCTGCACTTCAAGACCTTCATCAATAAAACATAGAAACAATTTTACCACAACTTCCAATAATACCGTTCTCATAGAAAACTGTACAATGAGGGCTCCTACTAAATTTAAAGAGTAATACTTTTACTACAAACTATAATAAGACTTCGATCATTTCAAAATTTTAATAATGCAAAATATCAAATTCAACAAGTTTAAAATCAAACTTTTAAATAATAAAATGCATAAAATGGAGTAAATTATCCACTCACCTTAGTTGAGTTCTTAGGAATTCAAATTTCCAAAATGAAAGTACCAAAACTTCAAATGGATTCCAAGAAGTGATAAACCACCAAAAATTTAGACACTGGGTTCAATCTAGCAATTTGGGTCATTAAACTAAATTTTAGAATAAACAAACTCATCCTATAATGCAACTAAAACAACAAGACCTAGGGTTACAATTTGGGGTTAAAAAGGAAAAAACACATACTTGAATCTTTGGATAAGATTTAGATTAGGAACAATTGCACTTGATTCTCTAAGGGGTTTATGATAGACACTTTACTTCTTTATCTCTTAAAAATATTACAAAGAAAACAGTTTTTGTTAGTAGCTTCATGAGTCATGCCAGTCAACACTCCTCCTTGACTTTGGAGTTGCATACTCCAAGCTTTTGCCTCAAAAATTCAAATTCGACCTTAGGAAGTGCCTTTGTTAGCATGTCAGCATTTTGATTTTCTATTTTGCAGTAGATTAGATGCACTTTTCCTTCATTTTATACCTCTCTTAGAAGATAAAAATTTATCTTGAAATGTTTTCTTTTGCCATGGAACGTTGGATTATTGGCAATTGAAATTGCAACTTGGTTGCCAACAAATATCTATGTGCTTTCTTCTTGATCCACATGCAAACTATTGTGAGTTTCCTAATCCAAAAGGGTTGATTCACAGCAACAACAACTACATATTCTATTTCTATTGTGGATCAAGCTATGAATTTCTATTTCTTAGAACACTATGAGAAAATTCTAGAACCAAGGCTAAAACAGTAACCTGAAGTGTTTCTCATATCATCAACACATCCAACCCAACCACTATCAAAATAACCATGGATATTGAAATCTTTAACTTGATTGAAACTTATTCTATAATCAATTATGCCCTTAACATATCTAAGTTTTTTTTTTTTTTTTTGCTACTTGAAAATGAATTTCACTAGGATGGTGCATGTACCTTAATAGAAATCACTCCATGCATGATATCTAGCCCGGTTGTAGTCAAATACATTAGGTAACCTATTAGGCTTCTATACAAACCTTCATCAACCTAGGCAACCTATTAAGCTTCTATACAACCCTTCATTAACCTTTTCAACTTCATTTTCTCTATAAAATTTCTCCTTTTGATTCATTGGAGTTGTATTTGGCTTGCACTCTTCCATGTTAAACTTCTTAAGGACTTCCTTTGCATTTTTTTGTTGGCATACAAATATTTCATTTTGCTTTTGTTGTACTTGCATACCAAGAAAGAATGTCATCCTCTCAAGGTTTGTCATTTCAAAGACATCTTTCATTTCTTCTTTAAACATATCAATCTACTCCTTACTACTTCTTGTAATAAGCAAATCAGCAACATACAAAGATATCATAAGTATTTCACTATCAACTTTCTTGATATATAAAGTAAATTCACTCAAACTCTTTTCAAAGCCTAAGTTTTCCAAGTGTGTATCAATTCTATTGTACTAGGACCTTGATGCCTGTTTTAAACCCTACAAGTCTTTTTCAGTTGACATACATTTTCCTTTTGTTCTTGAATGACGAAACCTTCAGGTTGGTACATGAAAAATTCTTCCTCTAAGTATCCATTCAAAAAGGCTAACTAAACATCCATTTGATGTATAACCTACCCTTCTATACAGCAAGGGCTAGCAACATTCTTATGTATCCAACCTGGCAACTAAGGCAAAAGTTTTAAAGATTCTACCCTTACCATCTAGGCATATCCCTTGACAACAAGCCTTACCTTATACTTGTTCACAGAACCATCTAGGTTGAGCTTGGTCCTATAAACCCATTTGACTCCTATAACTTTCTTATGTGTAGGTTTATCCACCAACTCCCATGTCTAGTTTTTTTCAATCACCTTTAGCTCTTCTTTTATTATAGCTATCCATTTCTGATTAGTTGTAGCTTCTTCACATCGTGCAAGCTCCATTACAATAACATTACACCTCTGATAAATGTCAGAGAGTGATATGGTATCTCTAACAAGTTCTTTATCCACATCATCATTCACCCCTATAACTCAAGCTTATTGTCATTCTCCCAACTCCAAGTGTCAAATTGAAGGAATTGGGTATCCCTTCTGATAATCACTTTGTTATTTTGTGGTAAGCAAATCTTATAGGCCTTTGAAACTGAGCTATAGCCTATAAAGATCCCAAGTTCTACTTTCTTGTCCAATTTTTTTCTCTTAATCTGAGGAATATATAGAAGCACAAGCAACCAAATGTCTTTAGATTAAGCAGCTTTGGTTTGCAGCTATATTTTGCTTCAAATGGAGTCATTGTCTACAAAGCTTTTGTTGGCAATCTATTTAATAGAAAGATTGTTCTGTTTACAGCCTTAGCTCAGAACTTCTTTAGCAACCCTTTGTTATGAAGCAAGCATCTAGTCATTTCTATAATCGTCTTGTTTTTCCTCTCCACAACACCATTATACTAAGGAGTGTAAGGTGCAGTCAACTAGTGTTCAATGCTTTAATCTTTGCAAAATTTGTTAATTTTTTCAGAGGTATATTTAGTTTCATTATCAAACTTGATCACCTGCATTTTGCATCACTTTGAGTTTCCACCCAAGCTTTCAACTTCCAAAAGATGTTAGCAACCTCAAATTTAAGCTTCATAAAATAAATTTAGCACATTCTTGTGTGATTGTTAATGAAAGCAATATAATACTTACTGTCATTCAATGATGGTGTTGTCATAGGTCCACCCACATTCGTATGTATTAATTATAGCCTTTGTGTAGCCCTCTGGACCTTGTTTTGTGAAAAAGGGATCATTGTCTGGTTCCCATGCTAATAAGTAGCATATGTAGGAAGCTCTTCCTCTAATTTAAGTAGGTTTTCCACGAGATTGTTCTTTTTCATGAAGAGTAGAATGACATGATGGAAATGCCCTAATCTCTTATGCCAAAGCACTACATCGCTATCTTCTTTGTGTATTGCAACCTGCTCCTCTTTCATCAAATCTAAGGCAAAGCTTTTAACTTTCGTTTGAATTCTGAACAACTCTCTGCCTTCTATATCTTTAATCATGTAGTTTTTGTCTTCAAACAACACCTTATAGCCTTTTTACAACAACTGAACAATACTCAAAAGGTTTTGATTAATTTCAAGAACATATAAAATATCATAAATTAATTTCAAATCTTTGTGACCTTCAATTGCCACTATTCCTTCGCCTTTTATTACAATATGTGCTCCATTTCCAATTCTGGCTTTAGAGATGGCAATTTTGTCAAGTTCTCTAAAGAGCTTTCAATCATTTGTTATGTGGTTTGTACAACCATTGTTTATAAGTTAGCTTTCTATGGAGTTGTTGATAGCAAAGCATGATACCACAAACAACTGCTTATCTTGAGGTTGATCTTTAATAGCCTTGGCTTCTCCTTGTTGCCGTTGAGACTTGCATATTCTTTCCATGTGCCCTAACTAACCACACTTGTGACATTTTGCATTTGGCCTCCATCACCACTTTTTTGAGGATGATTGGTTTTTTTTTTTTTTTTTTGCAGTAGGAACAAGGTGGAAAGATTTAAGTACTATTGCTTTGGTTATTGTTTTTGTTATTTCTAAAGCCTCACAGTTTGTTGTTGTTATTTTACTTTTTTTTCTTGTTCTTGCCACCATTGTTGTTCTATGATTTGGCTTGAAAAGCTCCTTCCATGTATAATTCTTACCTCATAAGCCTCCTTTGTTCCTATGTCTGCAATGCATACAACAATTCTGCCAAAGTGATGCTTGACAAATCTTTTAATTTTTTCACATATGCAATTGTAGCTACAACCTTTTCAAGAATTATGACTAGGATCTTTTGAACTATTTTAGAATTAGAAAAATCAGTATCAAAGAGTCTTACTTTGTTGACAACGTCAAGAAATCTATTAGAGCATTCCTTGATTATTTTTTCATCTTCTACATCTCAAAATCTAGGATCAAATTCAACACTTGCATCCCTTTGATCCTTCCATTTCCTTCATATTCTTGCTTTAAGAAGTCTCAAATTTCCTTGGCTATTTTCAGTGTCATGATTTTGGTAAAAATGGAGGGCGGGGTGAGATAGCTGCAAAAAAGGTTGCTTTTGCTTTTGATTTTCTTTGTTTCCTCTGCTTGTGAGTTTTGATTTGTGCAAGGGTTGGAATTTCATATTCTTGTTCAACAACTTCCCACAGATCATTGGCATTAAGATAGGCTTCCATTCTAATAGCTCACACTTAATAATTTATTCCATCAAACACTGGAGGTATAATAGTAGTGAATGAAGGTTCTGAATTCATGTTAAATAGGTTATAGGTTTTTTGTTTGTGTAGGGATAGGTGATAAGTGTTTAGGAATTGTATTTGGGCCCACTCAATCTCACATATGCCCTCTAGGGATGCTAAGCGGACCGCCGGTCCGCGGGCTTTGCGGACCGGTCCGCATTTTTTTGCGGACTGGACCAAGCAAAAATTGGTCCGTTTAGGCCCGCATCCGCGCGAATCGGTCTGTTTAACACCCCTAATCCCCTCAAGATATAACTTTATACCAATTTGTT
>JANHAO010026627.1:0-11068 GCA_026873985.1 Saraca asoca | reverse complement strand
TCATATGAGAAACACCCCAGCGTCTAGTCTCAACAGATCTAATAATGCCCAGTTATCAGATCTCGACTAGTGTCATTTTGGTACAAAAGTTTACATCATTAATGATCACACTCACCATCCCATAACCCCTTATGGAATTGACTGAATGAAATAACTTCTCACCATGGGCTTCATCTTACGTATGCAATGCACGATAAATGCAATATAAGATGAACATTCAGCCTTTATATCTAATTCACAAAATGGATAGTTCTGGATGCGATAGGGCTCAATCAAATTAGCCTAGGGCACCCACCCAAACTAACAGTACTAGACGCTTTCATCCACTTCTAATGACGATACGTATATTGCCATAAATCAGTAAAATGCTTGTTTGGCCAATCGGCCATAACTTTGGTATGGTTAGCTTCAGCATAAGGTTGCCTTGATTAATGACAAGTAAGATCTTGCCAAGTCACATACGAGCTGTGCCTAGAAGGATCTCGTTAGTGAGCTGCAAGCACTCGTTTGCATGAAAGCTGTGATGAGTTTATAGCATCTTCACGCCTGTGCGGGCTTTTCGAGTGTTTTATGGTGTTTTCGCACCTCAGCGAGATGATAGCTCTTCACTAGGTGAGATTGCACATTAGTCGAATCCGTACCACAGCAATCTCATTGCTCAGTGGAATAGCAATCTTGTTACTCAGCCTCACAGCAATCTTGTTGTCTAGTGAGATAGCAATCTCATTGCTCAGTGGTCATTTATAGAATTTGTCCTTGCTAGCAATCTCGTTGCTCAATCCCTTGACAATCTCATTGCTTAGTGAAGCAGCAATCTTATTTCTCAGTTCTACAGCAATCTTGTTCTTCAGTGAGACAGTAATCTTGTTGTCCAGTGAGATAGCAATCTTGTTGTCCAATGAGACAGCAATCTTATTGCTCAGATTAGGAATTATATCCTTTTGTTCTTGGTTTATGGGATGTGACTCGCTTTAGATGTATTGACACGGTAGGCTTCGCGTCCATGTATCCATATGATGGCAAGGTGGAAGCTCATCACTAACTTGATAACATTTCTGAATTTTGGCCAATCGTCTATGAGTTATATTAAGTCATCATAGAGTAGCCCTTTTTCATATAGCATTCCACTGGATAATCCATACAAAGATTTCAAGATTGTCATTAATCTTAAGAAAATATTACAGGATCAGAATATGGTTCTAATGGAAGGCTCCAGCTCTTGATCAACTGTTCATTGAGTTTATTGAGCTTGTTGTCCTAACGGCCTCACCACATAATCCTGTAATCGACCTCTTCTGATGAGTTCTTCTATGGCATCTCTCAATGCCTAACATTCTGAGGTGGTGTGTCCGATCTCGTTGTGATAAGTGCAAAATCTTCTCGGGTCTTTGGACTTGGCGAGAGCTCTCATGGGTTTGGGCCTCTCAAAATCTTCTTTATGCTTCTACATGGCAAAGATCCTTTCCTGTGTATCTGATAGGATGTTGTAGCTTTCGAAGTGACCTTGGAACTGAGGTCACTGAGGCTTTGCCTTCTTCATGAACTGGGGACTGGGGTCATGACTGCGACTCTCTTCACTCCTCTTTTTGCTCATGGTGGAACCACTAGTGTCTGCCCTCTGCTTGGGCTCCTCTATTCTAAAGGTTTCCTCCCATCTTATTTGTTTGGTAGCTCACTCATAGAACGAGGTCTTGAGCCAAGGACTTGTAGAGGCTTTTGTACAGCTTTTCATCCTTACAGAGTCCCACTAAGATAGTGGTTAAGATGCTTTCTTCGAAAGGATTCTCCACAAGTTGGCCTCATGCCTGAACCTAGTCATAAAATCTTTTACCGATTCACCCCTATGCTAAAAGATTATCGCGAGATGGTAGGAAGGCACGAGTTGCCTCTTCAATGCCTAATATTGGTTGATGAATCTCTTCTGGCACTCTTCCCAGCTATTAATGCAGTGAGTCAAGAGGCTTCTAAACCATGCCCGAGGGACACCTCCAATTGTGGCTAGAAAGATGCGACACTTCACCAGGGGTCAACTATTTACAGATTCATTTAGACATTGAAAGTGTCCAGATGGTGGCACGAGTCGTTGTTTTCATCATATAGCAGGATTGCAGGCACTTTAAGTTTCTATGGAAGGGGCTATATTTTGATCTCTACAAAGAATGACGAGCTTTCCTTGTAGCGAGGTTGATTATTTTCAGATTGGGGGTGTTCCTCTAACTATTTTAGCCTTTGGAAAACTTGCTTCATTATTGGATCCTGAGCTTCAGGCTCATGCCTAGAACTCTCAGCGTGTTGCGAGCCTTCAGATTGCTTGTCGTGGTTGTTCTCATGAGTCTCTTTCTGAGTTTCTTCACATAACTGCTAGAGCTGTACCACAATTTCTTCTTGCCTTTGTGCATCCAGGCTTGCGCTTATGCTAGTGCTTTAATAGTTTCAGCCAACTCTCTTACCATGTCTTTGAGGATCGCTGAGGGACTACCGATTGAGTGGCTGGAGTGCTAGAACTCCTAGCGGCCTTTCCTCTCGTCATCGTAGTTGGACAGAAGGATTATTCAGAAACAAACGGGCCCTCCTTCTAGCGCCAGAGATATTAATGGTGAAATTTGATTCTGGGCCAAACTCTAGTAAACAGAAAATGGTTCTTAGACCTCGAACTGTTTCCTTATGGATCGCACAAAATGGAAGAGAAAAGAAGACAATAGAGAGCAAAGGGAGCAATGGCAATGGCAGGCAGTGTTTTTAACGTGGTTTGGCTAAATCTAGGTGGCATCGGACCTTACATCCACAATGCAGCTTTTATTAACTTTAAGAGAAAATTTTCAGAGTTTAGGCTTATTTTTCCTTTGTGCCCCCCTCCCTTTTAACAGAGAATTCCTACTTATAAAGGAAGGAAGGTTACATGCAATGATAACAAGTTACAATTTTATTACATCAAGAAATAAATGTAAACGATAGAAGAACTCCTGCAATCAAACTGCTACAGGCTGCTTTCTGCAGGATGGGCCCCTCTGGTTGGCTAGAATGTAGACTTGACGCAGGCTTATCTAAAACTCCGTCTCGCAAAGCCTTTGGCCTTGGGAGAAGCTTGGCCTTCATGAACCAAGATCCCCTATAGGGGATTGTTGCTATTCTTCAAGCAGAGAGAACAGGCTCGGGGCTAGAGAAGCGAGCTCTATCTTCATGCAAGTTGGGACTCGGTGAGCTAGGATGATTCATTGAACATGCAAGCTAGGACCTTGCACACTCGTCCCCAGCGAGCTGAACATCCTTTAGACTTAATTTTTACCGAGCTTTCGGCCTGCTTGGGCAAGACCAATTTTCACCTATAACACCTATCAAATTGGTTCACAAGGCTAACTTGTGACAATCTCCCCAACTTCAAATGCCAATGCCTTCATTGACGTCTTAATCTAACACAACTTCCATGAAGGTTTCTCTTTTCAAGCACTAGCTTCTCGAATCTTCATGTAGGCCTTCAGTCTGCTCCACTCGAACTATTTCTTCGATTGCTTTGCTTGTCTTTTTAAGCTAACATCATTCAAGAGGCTTTGATGAATGGCAATCTTGACCTAACATAACTTTCAGGATCATCATTAGTTTGTTGCTCCTCAGCTCCTCCCTAGACTTCATCTCGGCTCTGTCTCCTTGAACTTGCACCATTGCACATTTACTTTCCCTCCACAACTTTGGGTAGTTGCCTCTGCAACTTCAGTGTCTTCACAATGCTGACTCTATGGACTTTGTGTTCTACCTCTATAGACTTTGCATTATACCTTTGTAGACTCAACTTCGTTGTCTTGACATAAACTCACATGTCACTATCTCTATAACTCTCCTGGCTCTGTCACCTTTACAACTTCACTTGTTCCACTGCCTCTGCAGCATTCAAATTGTTACCTTTGTAACTTGTGCTTGCTTCACTACCTTTGTAGCTTGTAGCACACTATCCTTGTACAACTGTTGATTCAATTTGCTAACTTTGCACAGCTTTGGATTCTAGTCACTACTTCCATAGTTCTTGATTCAGCTTCTTGTCTCCGCACAACTCTTAATTTAACTCGTTACCTTATAGCTTAAGTGTGTGCTACCTCTATAGCATTTATGCCCCTTGGTATTTTGGATCTCTACTAACAGATAGCCCCACATCCAATGTCCTATACCACCGATGTGAGAAATGCAAGTCTCATATCTTGTTCGAGCATAAGTCCCATACCTTGCTTACAAAACATAGCGCACTTGCAAGTCTCGTACCTTGCTAACAAGTCTGTTCATGTTGGGTTTGATCAATCCACTATACTTCCACTATGTAACTTTTGCACTCAATTAGATCCTCCTAACACTCTCTGTATTGACACCTTTAAGGTATCATTCGACCATCACAATCTATTGGAGTTGATGCAACTTAGCACCATGGTCCTCATGACCCCTCCTAGGTTTATACGCCCAAGTGCTATCTCCTTAAAGATGATACTGGCTCGTCTTCTGTGACCCTCATAGCCACTCACTAGTATCATTGCCCTCATAACAAATTCTTTGATGATAAGTGCCTTCTCTCTTGGCATTTCTTGAGCGACATTCCTCCTCTGAAGACTCCTCTTTTGAGTGCATCCTCATGATGGCTCTCCCACATCAATAGCTTTGATGAGGGTTAAGCATCGAGCATCCTTCACTCGAGCTCGAGTTTCACTTTGTCTATGCATGAGCAATCATGAATCTTATCATCTTTACCATGAAGGTTATCTTACGACTATGTAGTGCTAGTCTATTATGCCTCAAGATCATTGTCATTACTTCGTTAAGTGACTATGTAGCTTTAGCTTGCTATGTGGCTATCATTGCCAATTGTCATGTGATTATGATATGCTAGCTCCCTAGCATCTCATCTCGAATCTTATGGATTAGTGCTACAGCTCACCCTTGCATTGATAGATTGTGCATAAAGGATCCCTCCCGGATCATCTTATTCCCCTTCGGGTTTACTCCTCTAAGAAAAATTCATGCCTTTTGACACAATTTTGGACCCCTCTAATAAGATTTATCTCTTCAACACATCATTAAAGACATGCCATCTTGTAGGATATGTCTACTGTCTATTGTCACCACACTTTCTCAAGCATACTCATGCTTCACCCTCTAGGCTTTGCCGATAGCTAAAATGTCCCTCATGAACATGGTTAAGCTTTCTCTGCAAGACCAAGGCTTCTCTTAGGGCTTCCTCCCACTAAATAGGCCATCAATTCACTCATTCTCTCAAGTGGTTTTGTATTCCCTCAAATGCCTACTATGAATGAGTGCATAATTAATGTCCCATACTATACAACAAGTCCACCAACTTCTGCATATACTTGGACTCAATGCACTGTTAACATTCCCTCGAATGCAATATCTTGCACATTAGCCCTCAAATTACTCCAACCTCTTACACCTCACTTGGTTAAGTTTTACTATTTCCTATAAGTGTTTGCTTGACTCACAAACTCCATATGCTTTCAATAGCCGATTCAATACCAATAATGGCCCACTCGACCTGCTCTCTCTAACATAACTAGGCTCTGATAATAGTTGTCACAATTGGCTTTGGAGATCTCCTTACCAACATAAAGCACTCATCGCCCATCCTGCCTACTTCATCACCCTACCTACTCAATCACCTTGTGTTTTCCTCTATGTGCATGGTGAGACAAGCACTCAAAGAGATAAGCACTTGGTATGGAACCAATCCTAGGTGGCAACCTTTAGCACCTACCAAATCACTCTGTTATAGGCAAGAGCCTTTGGGCAGAAAGTCATGCTTTGCTTTTATTCACATGCAAGAGTTCCCAAGGATCGGATTGTGAAATCCTTTACTTTGATACCAATTGTCATGAGCTAGCAACTCTTCAATCGAAACTATATGGCGCGTGATGCCAACTCTTGGCCAATATGCCAACCTTCCTATAAATTCGAGTCATACTTGGATAAATATTCGGGGTATTGAGGATTTTCTCACCCACACAACCAAAATCTTGTACACAATATGTCCATAAACCAACATGAGCATGTAGTCAAAGTATTAGTACATATCAAGTCACAAAGAATGTGCCACATAAGAAGCCTTTAGTGTATATCGAGAAAAGATTTTTTTAAAATAGAGAGAGAGACAACTCTATTTATTAATATATGCCTCATTACATAATTTTGAGTGTGTAGAAAAAGTATCTCTAAGCTCCACATTCTGATCTGTAGCCTGAGTCACAATACCCACCAGGTCACTAACTTGCCCCCTTAAAGAGCATTCTAAGCAAAAATCTTATGGACAAGAGTAGACATATTTTTTCATAGTTGACATAAGGACTTTTCTCCTAGCTCCTAAGGGTTCTAGTGTGCCATCTCATAAATGCAAAGATAAAAATGCAAGGATCGCAACCACGTACTTATTTACTCATACTAGACAAACGATCAATGCTAAAAAGATATAAATACCCTCAAAATAGGAAAAATTCAAAAAAAAAGTCTACAAGTGTATTTGCCGCCAAATTCACACCACAAGGCCTCCTCCACATGCTTGATTTTTATGCCAAATTTTGTCCAAAATTGAGTACATTTTCCTATCAAATTGGTTCACAAGGCTGACTTGTAATCATTTGACATGTTTGTGCAAGCACATCTACATCGTTTTAGAGAGCTAAGCTTATAACTTAATTTGGTGAAAGGGAGATGGACAGAAGAGATAAACTACGAAAGGTTGTGGCAAAGCAAGTATCTGAATGTTAGTTCAAAAAGCTAATGAAAGCTTATTAGGATGAAAAACAATATGGATGGTAAAAGATTTGATAAGCCGGGTAGGGCCATAGTCCTTTAGGAAAGCTTTATTCCACTCTAGGTCAACCGGAGTCAGTAACTGGACCTGGAGGAATGATGAATAGTCTAGATTCTTGTACCAAAGGGTATCAATGGATTCAAAGTTGAAAGATGATCCATCAGGAACTTCAATCATTTGCAACTTTAATCATGGCCCAAGTTCGATTTTCCTTGAAGATAGAAAAGAAGTCTTAGAAGCTGAGGCTGCTTCTTCATTAGCTTAGGAAGAATTGCTTAAGCTGAGAGCACGTTTGTGAGAAAGGAGAGTCTTAAAACAACTAGGGGATATTCGAGCATCAATGACCTATATGCTTGATTCAAGAGCAAAATTAATTTAAGGAGAAGTGGGAACGATTGCTTGTGAATAGCCAAAGCTCGTGTGCAAATCTTTTTCCAATAGGTAGGATTCATTTCCATGTAGTTAATTTCCAATTCCTTTCTTTGAAGCCAATAATGTAGAAGAAAAGAAGAAGAGCAAGTTAATAGATGAAAGAAAAAGCAAAAACAAAAATTATCACAAAAAGAAGAACATATAAAAGACACGTTGAGCATCAAATAGTCCTAAATCAATGTTGTGGGTGAAAATTAGTCTAGTAGAAGTAGCCCAAAGTCCCAGCAGAAGCTAAGTATGCATTAGAGGACATCGAGATCATTAAGGATGAGTGTGCGAGGTCCTGGCTTGCATGTTCGATGAATTACCCCACCAAGTCCTGGCTCGCATGAAGATCGAGCTCGCCCCTCCAGCCTTAAGCCCATCCTCGCTACATGAAGAACAGTAGCAATACCCCCACCAGGGATCTCAGTTCGTGAAAGCCAAGCATCTCCCAAGACCAAAAGCTCCACGAGAAGGAGTTCCAGACAGGCCTGCATCAAGCCTATATTCTAGCTGACCAGAGGGACCCACCCCGTAGAAAGTAGCCTATAGCAACTAGATTGCAGGAGTTTTTCTATCTTTTACATTTATTTCTTGATGTAACAAAATTGTAACTTGTAATCATTGCATGTAACATTTCTTCCTCTATAAATAAGAGATTACTATTAGAAAGGAGGAGGAGGGGAAAAAGAAGGGAAAATGAGGTTGAAGTAACTTAGCAAAAGCTCTATAAACTTCTTTTCAATTAAATAAAAACTTCTCCATGGACACAGGGTCCTGTGCTACCCAGATTTAGCCAAACTATGTTAAAAATACTGTCCACCCGTCATCACTCCCTTTTCCTTTCCATTGTCTTTTTCTTTCACTTGATCCATTGGGAAATAGTTTGGGGTTCAAGAACTGATCACTGTTGGCTGGAGTTTGGCCCAGAACCAAATTCCACCATTAACATTTTTGGTGCTAGAAGGAGGGCCCATCTGTTTTCCAAATCATCCTCCTATCTAACTATGATGACGAGAGGAAGGGTCACCAGGAGTTCCAACACTCCGGCCGTTCAACTGACAGCCCTTCAGCCACCTCTTAAGGACATGGTAAGAGAGTTGGCTGAAACTATTAAAGTGCTAGCACAAGCATAAGCCCAGGATGCATAAAGGCAAGAAGAAATTATAGTGCAGCTCCAGTAATTGCATGAAGAAGCTCGGAAAGAGACTCGTGAGACCCACCCCGACCAGCGGTCTAGGGGCTCGCAGCAAGTTGAGAGTTTTGGCCCCAAGCCCAAAGCTCAGGATTTAATAATAAAGCAAGTCCTCTAAAGGCTAAAACAGCTGGAGGAGCATCCCTAATCTCAAAATAACTGATCTCACTACGAGGAAAGCTCACCATTCTCTATGGAGATCGAAATACAGCCCCTTCCATAGAAACTTAAAGTGTCCATGATCCTACTATATGACAGAAATAGCGATCGATGTGACCATTTGGATGCATTCAATATCTAAATGGATCTTTAAACAGTCGACTCCCTTGTCAAGTGTCGTATCTTTCCAACCACGTTGGGAGGTATCCCTCGGGCATGGTTCAGAAGCCTCCCAGTTCGCAGCATCAATAGCTAGGAAAAATGCCAAAAAAGATTTGTTGACCAGTATCGGGCATTGAAAAGGCAGCTTGTGCCTCCCTACCATCTTGCAATGGTCTTTTAGCATAAGGGCGAATCACTGAAAGATTACATAGCCAAGTTCAGGCATGAAGTTAACTCTGTGGAAAATCTTTTCGAGGAAAGCATCTTAACAACAATCTCAACAGAATTCCGCAAGGACGGGAAACTATATAAAAGCCTTTACAAGTCCCCAGCTCGAGATCTCATTGAATTCTATGAGTGAGCTACCAAACAAATAAGGTAGGAGGAAATCTTCGGTATAGAGGAGCCCAAGCAAAGGGCAAATGCCAGTGGTCCCAGCATGAGCAAAAAAAAGGAGTAACGAGAGTCATAGTCACGACCATAGTCCTCAGCTCGCGAAGAAGGTAAACCCTCAGTGACCCCAACCTAGAGGTCACTTCAAAAGCTACAATATCTTGTCAAACACACAGGATAGGATTTTTGTCACGGAGAGGCATAAAGAAGATTTTGGGAGGCCCAAACCCATGAGAGCTTCCGCCTAGTCTAGAGACCCAAGAAAATTCTTGTGCTTATCACAAAGAGGTTAGAACACCACTTCAGAATGTTGGGCATTGAGAGATGCCATAGAAGACCTCATCAGAAAAGGCTGATTACAAGATTATGTGGTAAGGCCGTCAAAATGACAAGCTCAGCAGACTTAGCGAACCATTGATCGAGAGTTGGAGCCTTCCATTAGAACCATATTCTGATCCTGTAATATTTTCCTAAGATCAATAAAATCTTTGTATAGATTATCCAGCAAAATACTGCATGAAAAAGAGCTACTCTATGTAGATTTAACATTACTCACAACCGATTGGCCAAAATTTGGGAATGATACGAAATTGGTGACGAGCTTCCATCTCACTATCATACAGATACATCCAGGGGTGAGATGGCACCAAGCCTACACCATTGATACATCCAAAGTGAGCCACATCCTATAAATTGGGAGCAAAAGAGTATAATTCCTAGCTTGAGCAACAAGATTACTGTCTCACCAAGCAACAAGATTGTTGTGAGGCTGAGTAACAAGATTGCTATCTCATTGAGCAATAAGATTACTGTGAGACTGAGCAACAAGATTGCTGCTTCACTGAGTAACAAGATTGTTATGGGGCTAAGCAACAAGATTGCTATCTCACTGAGTAACAAGATTGCTACAAGATTGAGCAACGAGATTGCTATGGTACGGATTCGATGAATATGCGATCTCACCTAGTGAAGATCTATTATCTCACTGAGGTGTGGAGACACTACAAAATGCTTGAAAAGTTTACACAGGCACAAAGACGTTATAAACTCATCACAACTCTCATGTGAACAAGTGCTTGCGACTCACTAGCGAGATCCTTCCAAGTGCAACTCACATGCAGCCTGGCTGAATTCTATTTATCATTGATTGAGGCAATCATATGCTAAAGTTCATTACACCAAAGTTATGGTTGATTGGCCAAACAAGCATTTTATTAATTTGCAACAATATACATCATTATCAGAAGTGGATGAAAGCATCCAATACAACATTCAAGAGTTATACAGGAAAGCTCATACATTAAAAAAGCTTCATTCAACAAGGTAAAATTACATCAGATGAGGGAAATATAGAAACAAAAGCCAAAAGAGCCTAAAGTTGAAGCTAAAAATAGAAAGTCAGCTACCGAGAGACGAACTCCCACTAACAGGAAGACTAACGAGCCGACTGCTCCTACTTATATACTTCCTTAGCCACCGGTTCCTCCTGGACCAAACCTAAAGAATTCAAAAAGGCATCAAGAGTCTAGTTGGCAAGGCTGGAGATCACAGTAAAGCCATGAAGAGATAATCCAAAATCTATACAAGATCTCCTCTATGGCTAGCATAAAGAGCTACACACGAGAACCATGTGCAGTAGGCGTCTCAAAGCCCCAAGCAATAGGCCATACATGCCTTAGCACTTCACCGAAAGTCAAACCAGCAAAGATATTTGGGGGCTTAATGATAACACAATATTTGACACATTTATTTATCCTCATACTTAGCATTTAAGGTCTTAAATTGCATGTTTTCAGCTATGTTAGTGTGTAATTGTGAAATTGTGTCAATTGGCATCATTTGGAAAATTCTACATAATTGGCCATAATTGAGTAGTTTCTGTAATTTGGCAATATCTTGAGCTACACTTGTCCAATTGATGTGATTTTTATCTTGTAGGAAAGATA